>OZ018326.1:117512856-117760356 GCA_963969495.1 Ceratothoa steindachneri
ACTACAAGAGAAAATAACATAATAAGAGTATAAATAAGCTAGTAAAAGATAAAGGAGCGCCTCTAAGACAAGAAATCACCAATGACGAAGTAGGAGGGGATGCGTAAATTCACATTAAGATTTAGCTATAACAAGAAAGAGTCAAGAACAGAGCCAAAAGGGTTAAACAATTAACGAATAAAGCGATAGCCTAAAAAGGAAGATTAGGAGAGACACGAGAAGTAAATTGAAACGAAGGGGAGAGGGACAAGGAGAGAGGAAGACAAATAATATAATGTTAATACAAAATCAATGCAATAAATAAATTGACACATCGGCTTCCCATAAAAATGAAAATTGCCCTCTCCCCCAAAATTAGGAATATAGGTCAAAGTTAATTTCTTTAAGCATGAGTTTTTTCATAACAACATCAAATTTAGAAAAACTAGGGGAAATGTTAAAGTTATTGAATTGGCTTATACATAAACATTCAACAAGGTTTCATTTAATTGAGTCATTTATGCGAAAAATACATTTTGCTGAATTCCAGTTAATTAAGTGGTGATTTTCGGAAAACTGCACAAAAAACGCACTATTATTTACAACTCTCCTAACATTGTATTTATGCTGATTGATACAGACAGATAATAGCTTTCCTGTTTGCCTAGGCTAGGCAGCTTCAGATGCGGATGGTCCTTCTTTTGGAAGCACCCGCGCCTCGCTTGCAACGGATCTAAACCAGAGACACACTGGATCTATTATTTATAATAAAGGACATTAAGGCCAACAAACCAACCTCGATTCGGAAAGAAAAAAGGGCAAGCAGGCCAAGCTCAGTAAATTACAACACTTGTCCCTAGGATACTAGTTGGCATGGCTGGACGGGCTCCGCTAAGTTCGTCCCTATAAGACGGATAGCCCTGTCGAGCCGCTTTCACTGTGGCCAATTCTGGGCCGCCAGCTTTCTACTTTCTTGGCGGGGGCTTGTAAAATAAAAGGAGTAACTAACCGTGGTTTAGAACTAAAGTCGTCCAAGGGCGACTCCAAGGCAGATGTGGTGGGTAAAGCTGCATAAGACCTCGACATAGGAGAGGAAAAAGCACCATCTACACTAGGAGAAGGTTGGAAAGACATCGGAAAAAAGTGCGGGGGGAGGGTGTGGGGCTACCCACTTTTCAGAGGTAGAACTGGCCGTGGCAGGCTTAAAATCTGGCAAAACAGGAAGCCCCTTCAGAATTGTCTGAATGGTGCTGTCGAATTCCTCGCCCACCTAATCACCAAGGTTGTGCAAATTTTGGCTGATATGAATGTAGTCAGAATTTTTTAAACAATTTACCAACATTCGAAATTTCCCAAACTTGTTACCACTGAGAAAAAAGGAGAAGAGAGGGCTATATCGCGCGTTAAACCACTCCAGTTCCTCCTATTTCGTGTTTTTGGACTCTTTAGGGGTGCACCATAGTACGGTAATGATGGTGTTTGCACCTCTTTAGCGACTCACTTTGACTAGATGTTATCTAGTCGGTCGGGAGTTCCCCAAAGGCTGAAACTCACAAATGATCAGCCATAATGCTAGGGTAACCGGGTGAACATCAGCAATTGATCGTGCTAATCCTTGACAAGACGGCCAAGATCTGAAGATCTGTAGTAGCAGACACAGAGACTGTACCCGAGTCAGTCATTTAGTTGGCTTGAGAGCCAACAAGAGAGTAAAGCTTGCCTGATTTTAGCAGTACATTCTTATGCACCTGACTACGGGCGAATGGACGTGGTCAAACCGTTACACCCACGTAAGGGGTATATTGCGACCAAGCCGATCTTCACTTTATTCGCGCTCCAAAGCCCAGGCCTCTGTCCTAAACTCTTGCCACCTGCACTAGTTATATATCTCTGTCCTTAGAGGTTCCAAAGTATCTCTTCTGACAATAAATGAGATAGCTTGTCAAGTCATTGTGGCTAGACAGATGGTTGAGGGGATAGTCTTAGAAAAAGCGGAATAGTAATAGGGAACGAAGAGAAAGTCACCAACTTCACATAACTCTATTAGAGAATTCAAGTTAACTCAGTGCGAAGCATCCTTTATTTGTACTCATGGCTGGTTGACGTGTTTCTCCTCCAGCTACCAAGTCTAACAGGCTACATAGGGTAACCACTGGTGGGAGGTGAGAGGAAGAGTGTTGGTGCAGAAAAGCTTAAAGTATGTATATTTTAGCGGAAGAAGTGTGGCTAAGCACGACGTCCATTAAAATAAATTGCCCTGCATCCTAAGGGTCCAAACCTTGCAGATATTTGAGATATAAAGGATTGTAGCCTAAATCATGTTCAACTAGCATTTTTCATTAAGATTATTACCTTTTAAAGCAGTTTTACCATTTGTTACAAAGTTTCAATGATCGGAAGTCATACAAAGATGGGCAAAATAATTAACTTATTGTTAAATGCAAGTTTCATCCTTTGATATGAAAAGGATTGTTATTTAACATTACAAATTGCTTGAATTCATCCAAAAATTTATTTACATTTAGGAGATGGTTATGTGACTTTTAAAACAATTCTCAAGCAAATCTTATTTCAGTTGCTACAGCAACACTGGAAGAAGAAAGCTGTTTTCTGCCTCTTGCTACACTAGAAAAGGGGTGGGCAACCTTTTTAAGTGGGTGTGCCAAAATTGGCAAAATCTTTGCTACAAAATTTTCTCACGGGCCAATACTTGACTAAAACACAATGAAAGGATATAAAATTAAAGATGTTCCTTTTATTTATTCTTAACCTTCTATGATACATAAAAATTATAAGGAAAAGATAGTCATTTTACCTAAAAATATACATAGTATATTAAACAGAATTGAATCTTTATCATTTTCAGCAGAAAACAACAAATCCAAACTAGAGAAAGAAAAATTGTGAACATTTTCATTTATTTACCATCAATAAGACTTCTGCTGCTGCCTAACTGATAACATAATATATATAACAGGTTGTACACAATGCGGTTGCTATATAAAATAAGTTGGAGTTACATTTATTTAGTTTTCTTAAGTTAAGCATTTGGCTTCGCGTGCCGGTAGAAGTCGTTGGCGTGCCACATTTGGCACGCGTGCCAAAGATTGCCCAGGTTTGCACTAGAAGCAAATGATATTTTATATTGTTAAGAAACGGTAATTGTGGAGGACCGTCCATCTCTTCACTTTACCATCATGCTCTCTTGGACAGTCGAAAAGAAATTTAGTCGAAGGAATCGAGGAATTATCATGTTGGAAGAAGCCATCATTTTTAGGGAACAATGTTAGGATGCAAAAGTTTTCTGAATGTCATTCCGTCCCTCTATCAATAAATCTTCAAAAAGATTAGTCCAAGAGATGGCTACCCAAATAATCACAGTTAAGGCTTCATACTTAAGGTTGGGGTCAGGCTTTTGGAAATAAATACTTATTTGAGTCGCCTTCATAGGAAAGTACCAACTGGAGAATGAAAAATCGTGGAGGGTGATTCTACAGACTAACTGAAATAAAAATATCGTTGTATTATCCAAGGCTGACTATCATTACACCATTTTCCTCTTTTAATATTGATAATAGAATTTCAAAGTTTAATCATTGCTGCCCATTGCAGCTCTATACATTGTACGATGATCAAACTTGATATGGCTAGGTATTACTTTAGCTCTGCAATAAATCTTAAACGTCTAGCTTTATTCTATGTTCACTCAATACCTTTTATGCGCTGCTGATCAATAAATTATGCACTCTGTCTAGAGTTACTCCGCCCTCAACAGCTGTATTTCCTTTGTTTTATGTATGCAACATTACTTTAAAAACAGTTTCTTTCAAATAATGGACAACTCAGCCTTTTTTATGAGCAACGCTCTAGTCATTGGTTCTATAACAAATTGTCCTCTTTACAAATATGCGTGTATTAAGATATATGAAGCCAGAATTTATCCTTTTATCAGTTTTTATACCCACGATACTCTTAGTGAAAAGTTGAATATCTTAAACTTCGACTCCTGTCAGGAGCAAACATTTTTATTGATAAACTAGCTGAAATTACTCGCCCAAGGGCGGCCCAATAATTTTCTTAAAACCTTACCGCCAGCTGCCCAAATACTTCACTTCCTCATCTATTCTTCCTTATCACCGTCTCTTCTTTCTCCGTCTTCCCATATCTTCGTCTCTCCATCTCTTCCCGTCTCCCATCATACTTTCTCCCCACTTTCCGTCTCCACTCTCCCAGTTATCGCCCTATCCCACTCTCCCTCTCTCCTTCCTCCACTCAAAAATCGCTTCTCCATCCCTCTCCCCCTGTCTTCCATATACCCCCCTCCTCCCCTGTCTTTTATCTTTCCCCTCCACCTATCCACTCTCTCTCTCCACTTCCTTCCTCCTCCTCCCTTTTTATCGCACTTCTAATATTATTTATGGCAATAAACAGGAACTGCCAAATTGTTCGATTGAAATGGGTTGTATGTCTAGTAAATGATAATTTCTTCATATGGAGGCATGTTGTCAAACATACTCTAAAGTCATTTGAGAACTTCCGTTTAAATCACATTTTTAGTTTTTCCTCCTGGTGCATTATGGTAATATTTAGAGGTTTCTTGAACTACAACCTTGGAGCGAAGCGTGCCACGTCAGTTATCCATGTGAGAGGCATGATTCTTCCAAATAAAGCTTAGACATTTTCCGAGTTTCAACCTGCGATTTGTTGATAGTCATTGGAAAGCATGTCCCCAATGGAAACTTCAGGCATTTAAAATCAAATGGAACATCATTTGTAATAAGAGGAATTCGAGGAATAAAAACATCCTCCCCTGTTCCACAGTCATTTGAGGTCACTCCCTCTCTCCCTATCCTGCTTCCATACTTTCTTCCCCTTCTCTTTCATATTTGCCATCTTTTACCTTCCTCCTCATCTCCATCATATCCTACTCTCTCTTGGATTTTTAAGGAACTTCAAGAAACACATTAGGTGTCTAGAAACCAACTCAGAACTGAGAAAATGCATTTGGTCGAAAAAAAAAAGTATTATATCTAAGAACGAGGTGAAGGTTTATGAAACCAACATTGTGACATACGAAGAGAATTTACGTATATATATATATATATATATATATATATATATATATATATATATATATATATATATATATACATATATTTATATATATATATATATATATATATATATATATATATATATATATATATATATATATATATATATATATATATATATATATATATATATATATATATATATATATACGGCATCTTTCATTTTTGGCTAGACGTTTTCCACTGGATTTATATCTGGAGACTGAGATTGCCAGTCCATTACCTTGATATTGTTCTAGCTGAACCGCTGTGTGGTATATATAGCCCTCTGGCATCCGGCATTATCCTGGTGGAAAATATAATCCAGGGCATTCCTGGAGAGGTATCGGCATGATAGCAGTATGAAGTATCTCAGGACAGCATGATACTTCTCTAAATTCATGGTGTTATTTGAGCAGTTAGAAGAACCTCATTAGAAGTTGGCATGCAGCCGCATACCATTATAGATTGGCAACCATTATTTTTGCTGACATTATGTACTCTCATTAAACTTCTCCCCTGGCATACTGCTGACTATAACTTTGCCGACAGTTTAGAAAAACTAGGACGTAGACTCGTCTGACCATAGGACACATCCTCTCAGATGCATAGTCCAGTTGCAGTGAGCTCGTGCCAAAGCCAGTCGTCGTCGGTTTTTATGAAGGTCAATCAGCGGCTTTACATTACTTCCGAGTTTGTGAAAGTAGTGTGCGACGGACTACTATTTTGAAGCTGCGGTTACATTTAATACTATCCATGGGTTTTACAAAACAAAGTCGGTCTTGGATGTTCTTAATTTTTCGGATACTCTTCAACACTTCTGCAGCACTGGAACCTTATCCGCCGAACTTGGGATGATTCATCGAAACCTGAGATCTTGTTGTGAATCGTGTGGAACAGGCTTCTTTTCTCCACCTTAGACTACTTGTTTTCGAAACTATCCTGTCAGTATCAAATCATATCGTCATTAAATTTATTAATAAAAAATATAATGTTTTATATGAAGAAATCTTGACTGTAACATACCGAATACTGATACCAATATTTCGTACATTTCAATACCATCGCCATTTTATATACTTCAATGTTATAAGGAAACTTTTATTTCCCAGATTTAGTGGACACGTCTTTGAAAAACTACAACAATATATTCCTAAACACTAAAAGAAGATAAAAAAATCCAGACAAACTCATATCAGAATAAAATTATGAACTAAGACTTACTATACCATTATAAAAATAAAACACTTACATTACATATTTTAAAGAAATAAATTTGACAATATAAAAAAAATCTGAATGATCTCAAACGTTTGAACGGTAGAGTAATTTTATTTTTTAAAATCTACATTTAATATGAATCATTAAAATATTAACTTAGAAGATAAATGTACCGGCATAGGTAACTAGTATCTCGTACTATCTCCTATACCTCAACAATGTGCAGCAAATAAACGTAGATTCCACACGTGGAACGAAGATCTTAGGAAGAATGTAACCTATGCTCTCTCAATTGCTATTCACAGTTCCACTAGATATCTAGGTGCAGGGTCTTGAGTGCGAATAGACCTGGTCACTATGTCCCCAATCGTCCGAATTCTCTTGAATGCTCTTCGAATCAATTTTTCTTAGTATGGCTTCGACAACATATAGAATTATAGTGCTATAGTATTATATTATTTTTGAGGTCGTGAAGCCCAAGAATAAATGCGGATGTCACTAAGGATTTTAAGCAGTGGCGTGCAGGCAATGGAAGCAAGGGAAGCAATGCTTCTCCATTTTAAGAAGAGAAAAAATACACCCAACAATTAATATGACAGCAAAATAAAATTTATTTTCACATTTATGCTTGCCTATACTTGTATACGTCATAAGGGAACGTTCACTTTCAATCAAATTAGCGTTTGACCCTGATGAGCCCAACTGCAATTGAAGAAATGCATCATTTTCGTCTAGATTCCTACTCTTTTTATTCTCTTAATTTCAATAAGAGTTCTGCTTTTGTCTTCTTTGGAATGAATAGTTAAAAAGATGTTTTGCTTTTCTTAGCAATAATATACAGTCATTAGAGTTTAATGACTTTTATCTAGATATTTTAACGCCTTGTTAGAATTAATAAAAAAACCCTATTTGTATACGGAAAAGGAAGTAAATTTAGCTTTGCTGGACTCATCGGTTGCACCAGGCAACCTTGATGGTTCGCCAGAATCTAGGAAAATGCAACAAAATGTCTAAGACACAATGACGTAACTAATATTATGCTCTGAAGCTTATACAAGTTTTAGGTTATATTTAAATACTGGTTCTGAGAATGAAAGCAGCTACATAGCATAAACTCTGTAGGGTTACGCTCTTGTAATGATGTAGGAAATTGGAACTCAAATGGATTCGACGATTTAAATAATATGCATAAAACGATTAAAAGGTATCGTTAGACTTGGCAAAGTTTGCCACGAATTGATTTCTTGCTAAATAGTCGGCATAAGTTGAATTTTCAAATGCAAAATCAATTGGTGAATAGAAATAGAGAGAATTTTACAAGATTAATGTAGTTTGTTATTTAGGTGAGCAAGATTAGCATTTAGAGCTCACAATGAATCTCTAGATTCTTCAAATATAGGAAACTAAGTAGAATTAATAAATCTCATCAAGAAATATGATCCACTGCTTGAATCGCACTTAGAACAATCGCGTGTTTTTGTCTGGACTTTCAAATAGAATTAAAAAAAAATCCTATTCATTGTGTTGGGGAAATGCTTTTAAACAAAATTAAAGTTGAAATTAAAGAATCTTCATATATAGAAATTATTTTAGATGAAACAACTTACGTAAGTACAACTTCTGTACTTTAAAAAATGGTGCGCTACGTAAATATAAATGGCGCAATTTGTGAAAGATTTCTAGGATTCACAAATGTTAGTGCAGATCGTACTACCTTAGTGATATCAAAATTTGTGTTTAATGTAGATAACGAACTTAAAAATGGTCCCCAATTTGTCGCGCAAACTTATGATATAAATAGTTTATATAGAAGATTATTTTAGGAAATCTTAAATTTACTTTGTGGTGCTATTGAAGTTGGGTTTCAAAATCTGAAGGATATTAAATTTCCTGAATCGGATCTCAAATCACTACAGGATAATTACGGAACATTTTTCGATATTCATCAGTTGAAAGGTGAACCTTTAGTTTTATATAATGACAATTATTTAAAGGCAAAACCTAAGCATGAATTCATTTGAAGCATGAAATATGCCCGGTTGGATGAAGCTTTGCCGAAAATTACAAACTTGTGCGAGCTAACATTGACATATCCAGCCACAAGTGTTTCACTTGAACGCTCGTTTTCTACCCTGAAAAGAATACATATCTATCGAAGAAATGCGCAAGGAGAAGAGAGGATATCAGGTTTAGCTCTAATCTCAATTGAGAAAAAACTGCTTGAAAAAATAAAGCAGAGGGTTTCTACAAAGAACTCATCGATTTATTTAATGAGCAAAATAGAAGAATAGAATTAACATTTAAATAAAGTGAGTAGCTTAAAATTTTCTATTGAATTTTAAATAACAATATATTTATTTTAATTAAAATTTATTTTTAGAAAACCTGAAGTGCTTCCTCATCTCCAAAAGTAACCGCACGCCACTGAGTGTAAGGTACTATGCAACCAGTCAATAACGTTTTTAGGTGCACCTGAGGAAGAAACCTCTGACACGTGAACACAACCTACACCATTAGGAAACCATTCCACGACCTTAAAGGGTTTGGGCGACACCCAAACCCTGCTATTAGCCAGAAACAAATGAAAAAATGATTTTTCGTACATAAACAGATCTTTTCCCTCCAGGGTCCAAATATTCAGGTCAAGAGCCCAGGTGAAGCTCTGTGCCCGGTGTCGTGTAGTTAAAAGGCGGAGGTTAGTGAGTTTTTTGCTCAGATATCCCATGGAATGTAAAGAATGCTGCAGTAGCCTGATATATATGCATCTGATACCTCCGGCATTGAAGCTGCACGCAATTTGATACAGAGTTGTTTGTCTGTTTCAATGAACAATTCAAGAATGACGCCGCTGGTTATGATCATTAAGCATCCGTTATTGGCCAGAGTTCCCACGGAACTGTATTCTTGATACACACGTAAAACCATAGATTGAGATTTTGAACTTCGATAATTCACATCTCCTTGCTCTGAGAAGCAGAGCCGATGTTCCCTATGACCCCTGAAATGACAGATCACAACTAATAGAGATTTAGGACTTACCTTGAAGTCTTCCTTTTTTAATCACTTCTTTCTTTATATCACTATTATTCATCAGTAACAGCTACATTCATGCGGAGAACGGCACGATTCAACGCTACCAAAAGAAACCCAGCCTTTACCAAACCCAAAGTCACCCTTAGTATTTCCCTCGCCAAATTTGCCCTTCGTCACCATAAGTGCTCTAAGCTGTAGTAATACAGCCATTCAAGGTAGCTCTCTTTGGATTAGGAATGCTCTCACTGTTCACAAACACACATCATGCACACCTAGCATAGATAATATTGCACCATTACTTTCTACACAGCCTCCTTTTCTCTAGAACACATTCAATTAACTCACCATTTAGTTGCTTTTTCAACCCTTTGCAACTCGACACTCCTTCTCGTATATTCTCTTAATAATTGTATTCCTATGCTTTATTTTTACTTCAACATTTTACCTCTGATATCTTAAGGTCTTTCTCTAGATTAAGAGCTTTAAATGTTCTATTAAGTCATAAATATATGTAGCAGTTTTGCTGGCGTAGTTTGGTACACGAATTATGATGCGTGTGGAACAACATATGGCAGGTGGGGCAGAATCATTATATCCACCATATTGGCCGCGAATTATGACTTCATTGAACATTTGCTTCGAATTAAGAAAACCAAAACCATATCAACTTGATTAGTGAATTCAACACTCAAACCCTCTTGGTTATAATGAAAAGAAAATGGCAATTACAACTTTAGGAAGCTATTTCTTTGCTTTTATGGTCATAAGGCTAGGTAAAAACATCTACTTCAGTAACTATTTTTGCATAAGATCATATAAAATAATTCCACTTTAAGATTATCCTGATATTCGAATCTACATAGTGGGTTGCGTTGTGAAGATATCTATCTGAATGTACTCTTATTTTGTTCATTAACAATAATTGAGTGAACATAGCAACACAATATGTCTACTTACTTGGAATTAATTTGAAATGAGACTGGGAAGAATCAATGTATTTCTCATTAATTAATATTAATGTTTTCCCACTCCGTTCATTGTCATGAATTTCACTATTCTCTCTTTCCCTTTATTTAACATAAGAATAGATAGCTTCACATTGACCTTATGTGCATAAACTATACTAAAGTGATCCTTTAACTTGGACTAGTTTTCTATATCATCGAAATTGGTTTGTTCTTATAGACTTTAAAACTTTTATATAAAACTGAGAATTATGAATGTTTTAAAGTTGCGTGCGAGTCTACACGTGGCCGACTCTATATCTCACTATGGCGGTCGGTCGGTCCCCGTTTTACTTTTTTTTTCTTTTGGTGACAACTTTGTAGCTATTTGGCCGAATCTAACAAAATTTAAAAACCTTATATTGTTTTAATTTTTCTTTTGAATCATATAATTGGCAAAGTCCCCACCAAGGTTAGTCATGGAATATTTGGGCAATCAAATCATAATTATTCGGCCGATTATAACGAAATTTGAAATCCTTATGTTGTTATACATTCTCTTTCGAATAATATAATTGACATTCCTCCAAAGATTAAGCAAGGAATTATTTTGTTTTGGCAATAACATCATAACTATTTAGCCAACTCCAACAAAGTTTGACACCTTTATGTTGTTTTATATTCTCTTTTTATGATATAATTGCCATAGTCCTCCCTAGGTTATCCGGGGAAGTATTTGGCAATAACTTCATATTTATTTGGACGATTCTAACGCAATCTGAAACCCCTATTTTTTTAAAAATTCTCTTTCGAATAATATATGTCCCAAGGTCCTCCCAAGGTTACTACGGGAATTATTGAAAGTTTTAAAGGTCATAAGGTCATAAATCTGAATAAGGTAGAGCACACAACTTTTTGTCAGCAGACCTTGCTTTATTTTGCTCCTCCGATAAAGAAATATGGCACGCCCATTTAAATGGGCTCTATCGAGCAATTTCTCTTAGGGTAACTCTCAATTTTCATCACTGCATTGCTGTGATAAAATTTATTGATTATTCTTGATTAAATTAAAGAATTATTTGTTGGACCATCTAAAAAATAGATATTTTTAGAGAAAGTAATTTTAATAATATAAGTAGCAGTCTATAATAAACAGTTAAGACAATAAAAATCCAGGAAAGATTACTCCTATATGTTTTTTAAGTATAAATTTATGAAATTGATACTGAATCATGAATATTTTATGCAGGCAATAATATGAGCTTTGACATAGGTTTTTACATCAGTTGACTGAAAAATACACATTCATATTTCTTTGTGTGATATTCAACAAAGCACTAGATGTGCAGTGCCAGATCACATTTCGAGCAATTAGGCTTTACATTCTTTTTACACACACCACTCCGCCGTTGAATACCTAACATTAAAAATAATGTTCTGTTCTGTCCTAGCGTACATGCCTGGGTGATGTTAGGGGCACAAGTATACGAGGTTTCTCTAATGCTTTAACCAGTACATTAAGAATTTCCCTCAGAAACGCTGGTACTGACACTTTGTGAATCTTTCTGTGGAGAATCCCCCCATTTACAGTTAGGCCATTCAGGAGAAAGCGGAAAAGAGGAAAGTACTACACTCGCGTCCTTAATGAAATTTTATACTTTTCCCTAAACTGATCAAACAGATTTACTCCCCCCCCATTACTTTGATGTAAAGTTTCCTATTGTTTGGTTCAGGATTTACTACTACTTCTTTATTTTTTTATGATCACCGTCACTTCTGTTTTGTTCACACAAATAGCAATCTTCTTTTCTTTTTCTTCAAACAGCTCTGCCTCCCATCTCTCTTTTTTTCCTGATGTATGACACTGGGAAGTCCTTGACTCTGTCCTTACGAAATGTACTTGTCAGAGTTATATTATCATCGTAGAAAGACTAGAGAGGAGGCAGTGTCGTGCGAAAGTTGTCAACATATCCAATACTATACATAGGAATAATTCCTTTAGCCAATGCATGTACAACAGATTATCTGAAAGCTTCTTTAAGTTGTTCACAAAGTGCAGGCTTCGCATGATCTCCTAGGTTTTGAACGGGGTTATAATCTGAAAAGAAAGATACTAAGTATATGATGCAATTCTTCGGTAACACATTAATCTTTCCCTAATTTTGCTTGATGATAAAGATTTTTGTCTCTGTCTTGATCACCTCAATCAGTTCTTTATCTTAAAAGTATCTGAATATGTCCATAGGCGTAAATCCTTCATCTGCCCATTTTTCTACAATAGATGGTTTATGTACTCCATGCAAGCTTAGGACATCACCATCACAAATCTGAAATTCACATTTCTTTCACTCATGAAAAGTATTTGACCATCTTTGCTTTTTTCCCGCGGTGAGTTAAGGTTTGCTACATGAACAGCAAATTTAAGCTCATCCTTCTCTTCAAAAATTGATGTTTCCCATACAGAAGAAGGCTCAGTACGCCTGTTTCGGTTTGTTAGATTCATATGGGGGGAATATGCCAGAAGTCTCACTTCAGAACAGCTTTATACTCACTGGCGTCCTTAACATCAGATTCGTCCCATCTTCTGGGGGCTCCATAACCATTTCGATGCTTATGCGATTTTCCTCGCTAGGTAATGAAAACAGGTAGTTCACTGCCTCTTCAACATCTCTTAGACATCTGAAAGAGAAAACGCATGTCTATGAGGAGGAAAACAAGAAAAGGATCAAGTGTTTTACTTGAGAATACATTACAATATTGAGAAAAAACTTATTATATATATTAGTAACAAACATTTTTTTAGGATTCTAAATATATATTCATATATATACTGATCATTGGGAATAAGAATACATATATTCAGATATAATCAAATTAAAGTAACATAAGCATTGAGAGTGACGCGTATTATGATTAAAGTACTCTCCTTAGGCTGCCGTGCCTTTACTGAGCTTTATAGAGCCCTTTTAAATGGGCATCATATTGTAACTGATAATAGACCTGACAGAATGTGTTTGCCCCTCAAATAAATAATTTCACAAATTAAAACATCTCTTTATGTGTCAAATTTACCATCATTTACTAAAAAAAGTTCAATATGCAGCAATGTTTAGATAATAATTTAGGTAATTCCAGACATTTTGGTAGAATCAATGAAGTAGCTCTCTTTCATTCCTTCATTTATCTGTTGGTCACTAGGTGAATTAGGATATGGATCATCAGCTGAGAAAGTTACATTTTCTTTGCATCCTGCAACAAAAAGCACGTAAATAGTCTATTAAACTTAGAAATATTTAGTGTTTCTAAAGGGAAAAAAAAATCCGCCCATTTAATTAAGATCTATGCATTCGTGAGTTAATAATATGTTACATCTAAGATCTCTTCAAAATTACTGAGGATTATATCGCTATTAGTATTAAGATTAGAACTGGAGAAGTTAATCCGCTGTAGCTGTACTGGCCAGCATTTTGTGTAAACTTTTCCAAAAGAAGTAGAGACGTGCACTTTCACCGCATACATGCCCTGCAGATCCACCCTAAGGTGAGATAAATATTGCCAGGCTTTCTGTAGTTACTTCTTCATACCTTTAAAGCAGGTTAATGAGTATACTTACCTAGGTAACTACTTAACCTGCTTTAAACTTAAATATGATTGAATTGGATTTCGAGGCATAAAGTTCACCGAAAAACGACTTCCGTTAAAAAGAGAAACTATACTAAAAACAAATCGAGCGAACGTCACGGAAAGAGATGCTTTTGAATGAGAAACTGGGAAAATATTTCCAGAAATGAAATAAATTGAAATATTTATTTATATACTGTATTATTAGGCATTTGATAAACAGAAGAGAAGAATTTATATCTATATCTATATATATATATATATATATATATATATATATATATATATATATATATATATATATATATATGCATGCGTTATTAAAGTCAACAGCGGCGGCAGCTTTATTGATTTTGTTTGCAATTACTTGATTTGCCTTACAATTCTCTTAACAGGATCTTTGAGGAGAGATAAAAAAGCCACAAAGGACATATTTTATTCCTATTTTTGAAAAATTTTTTAGGAGCTCATCTGGCGACTGCCTACATGGGCATTAGTCGCCATATTAAAACTGGCCTAGTTCTAGGCTACTTTAAAATAAAATTAGAGAAACGAAAAAAACGCGCCAAATGGGGGAAAGGAAGCAAGCTACAGCGTCGGGGGGGAGGTCCCCCTGGCGCAGGAGCGTGCAACCTAAAGGAAAAGAAAAACAAATTAAAAAAACAAAAAACAACAAAAAAAAACAAACCCTGCTTAAATAATAGGGAGAAGGACGGCCTACCCCCAAAAGTCAATAAGTCGACCAGTCAAAGTGCACGCACTCGTCCCTAGTACAAGGGACAGGCGGTAGCGATGCCGCCCATCCCGGTACCGAGACAGGTAACGTGCGCGAAGATCACCTAGACCGGGAGATTCGACAAGAATGTGCCGAGCAGTCTGGAGGACGACGCAGTTGTTGCAATAGGGCGCAGGCGAGCGCTCCATCAAATAGCGATGCGTCACACGAGTGTGCCCGATTCGGAGACGACAGAAAGCAACCTGAAGCCGCCGCGGCATTGGGGGATAGTTCCATGGGAACAGTCGCGGCGCAATGGCACGCAACTTCAAGTTCCCTTCGAGCGTCTCCCATCTTCTTTGCCAAGCAGTCCGAAGAGCTGCCCGTATTCCTGCCATGTAGTCAGTGTGAGAAAGAACGAAACGCTGGTCTGCTCGCAGAGCCCTCGCGCACTCTTTGGCGCCCTCATCGGCGCGTTCATTCCCTGCAATTCATACATGTCCAGGAACCCAGCAGAAAATAATCTCGACATCTGCCCGGCTCGCCAAAACCGTGGCGTCACGGATTTCGTGAACCAGGGAATGCGGAGATTCCAATGCCACGAGAGCACTCAGGGCGCTTTGTGAGTCGCTATAGATCACAATCCGGTCTCCGAACCGGGCACGTCGCGTAATCTCCCGTACCGAGTGGTGTATTGCCTCCAGCTCGGCCGTTAGGACAGACGCAGCGCATGGTAGAGCCCCGCTGACTTCAAACAGAGGGGATACGGCGTGGAAGCCAACCCCCTCTTGGGACTTGGAGCCATCCGTATACTTTGGGAGCAGAGGCGTGGCGACAAATAGCCAAATTTGGTACCCTCTAGGGTGGCGTTCTGGGCATGGGTTATAATTTTATGGAGCCCATCTGGCAACTACCCACTTGGGCATAAGTCCCTGAAAAACACGACAGCCTAGAACTAGGCTACTTTAAAGTAAAAATATGAAAACTTAACAATGATATAAATTGGAAAAACTTAACAATCGAAGCAATCTCCGGCAGAGGGGGGAGGTCCCCCTCACCCCGGTGCAGGAGAGTGCAACCTACAAACAAAACAATAACAAAAAAAACGAACCTCAAATAAAGGGGAGAAGGCCGGCCTCCCCCCAAAAGTTAATAAGTCCACCAGTCATGGTGCACGCACTCGTCCCGAGTACAAGGGACAGGCGGTAGCGACCCCGCCCATCTCGGTACCAAGACAGGTATCATGCGCGAAGATCACCCAGACTGGGACATTCGACAAGAATGTGCCGAACAGTCTGGGGGACGACGCAGTCGTTGCAATAGGGTGCATGCGAGCGCTCCATCAATTAGCGATGCATCACACGAGTGTGTCCGATTCGAAAACGACAGAAAGCAACCTTAAGACACCGCGGCATAGGGGGATAGGTCCATGGGAACAGTCGCGGCGCAATGGCACGCAACTTTAAGTTCCCGTCGACCGTCTCCCATCTTCTTTGCCAAGCAGTACGAAGAGCTGCCCGCATTCCTGCCATGTAGTTGGTGTGAGGAAGAGCGAAAGGCTGGTCCAGTCGCAGAGTCCTCGCGGACTCTTTGGCGCCCTCATCGGCGCGCTCATTCTCCGCAATTCCTACATGTCCAGGAACCCAGCAGAAGATAATCTCGACATCTGCCCGGCTCGCCAAAACCGTGGCGTCACGGATATCGCGAACCAGGGGATGCGGAGATTCCAATGCCCCGAGAGCACTCAGGGCGCTTTGTGAGTCGCTATAGATCACAATCCGGTCTCCGAACCGGGCACATCGCGTAATCTCCCGTACTGAGTGGTGTATTGCCACCAGCTCGGCCGTGAAGACAGACGCAGCGCCTGGTAGAGCCTGAAAACTTCAAACAGAGGGGATACAGCGTGGAAGCCAACCCCCTCTTGGGACTTGGAGCCATCCGTATACACTGGCACGGTTCCAGCGTGACACGATGTGTGCTCCAAAAAGGTCGAACGCAATACTCCCGGCGCAGTACAAGCTTTGGGAGCAGAGGCGTGGCGACAAATAGCCAAATGTGATACCCTCCAAGGTGGCTTCCTGGGCAAAACCAGGGGCGACACCGGCCCGAGAGCGATATCTACCTCTCGAAGGAGTTTCCTGGCTCTAAACCCAAAAGGCTTAGGGTATGACTGGCGTCTCTCGACGGCATAGGCACCATCGAGATCAGCTGCGGATGCAGTGAGAGCTGTTGGCGACTGAATGAGGCGCCGGGCTCGCGCGTACAGTCGAGTGATGCACTGCACGCGGCGCAGAGCGTGTGGCATCTCCCAAGCATCGACCAACAGGCTCTCAATGGGGGAAGTGCGGAAGGCACCGGTCGCAAGGCGAAGGCCGGTGTGGTGGATCGAATCCACCTTCCGCAATAAACGCTCGGCTGCGGATGCATAAAACTCGCATCCGTAGTCGAGCTTCGAACGAACAAAGGATCGATAAAAAAGTTAGGCAGTAGCCCTACCAGCGCCCCAAGCGCTGAACGTCACGGAACGGAGAATGTCCATGGTGCGGGTTTAAGAGACGCTAAGGCTACGAATATGAGCCTCCCAGGTGAGGCGTCGGTCGAAGACAAGACCAAGGAAACGGTGCGACTCAACCACATCCAGGCGCACCGCTTTAAGAAACAAATCTAGGTCGGGGTGAAGCCGTGGATGGCGGCAGAAGTGCACCACATTAGTCTTGGCCAAAGAAAACCGAAATCTGTGCGCTTCGGCATAGCGAGAGCCGTGGTTCAATGCCTGTTGGAGTCGACGATCCAGAGTTGGCATCTGGGCCGCGTCAAAAGAGATCGAAAGGTCATCCACGTAGAGCGTAGCGAGAACATCTTCCGGCAGCACCAAGGTGATGCCGTTGATACTCAGGGCAAAGAGGGTGACACTGAGGACACTTCCCTGCGGGACACCCTCTTCCTGCTTCTTTGAGCCGGAGAGGGTTTCCCCCACCCGTACGCGGAATCGACGATCTCGCAAAAATTCAGATATAAAAATTGGGAGGCTTTCCCTCGCCCTCATCATGTGAAGAGTCTCCATGATACCGTATCGCCATGCGGTATCATAGGCCTTCTCCAGATCAAAAAACACCGTGGCGTAGTGCTGTCTACGAAGGAAAGCCTCGCAGACGGCCTTTTCCAGTCGGAGCAGAGCATCCGACGTGGAATGGAACTTGCGGAAGCCGCACTTTGCCGAAGACAGATGGCCTCCGCTGTCCAGGAAAAAGGCTAATCTAACATTTAACAATTTCTCCATCAACTTGCACACGCAAGAGGTTAGAGAGATTGGGCGGAAACCGGTCGGAGTAGAGTGATCTCTCAGCATTTTGCGAAAGGCAAGCACAGTAGCGATTCGCCAGGAGTCTGGGAGAAGACCTTCCACCCAGATCCTGTTGAACAAATCTAACAGAAAGGCCATGCCTCGCTCACCTAGGTGTCGAAGCATGGCGTACGGGACATCGTCCGGACCATGGGCGGTGTCCGCGCACGAAGAGAGAGCGGAACGCAACTCGCTTACAGTCAACTTGTCGTTGAAGGGTTCTCCGCCTCTGGAGGTAAAGTCCAGCCGGCGGCCTTCCGCGACATCACGACGTGCATTGAATGCTGGCGGAGCAGCATCACGGCTAGATAATGAAGAAAAAGTGGTCGCGAAGGATTCCGCCACGGACGCGGGGTCCGAGATTGCGGTCCCATTCTCCTGGAGAACGGGAGGGGGGTCCTGCGAGAACTTGCCCCGAATCCTTTTGACTCGCTTCCACACCTCAGCTAAATGGGTCTTCCCGTTAAGTGAAGACACGTATGCCCGCCAAGAAGAGCGGCGGGCGTGCTTTGAAATATACCGGAACCTAGCCCTAGCCCGACGAAGTTCAGCGACAGTGAAATCGTTCGGGTGGCGCTTATAGCGCCACCCGAACGATTTCCATGGGAGTTGTCGGCGTGCAAAACGGCCAGACGTCCTAGGAATAGTAGTCAGGCCCAAGGCGATGAGGTTGCCGGAGAATAACTCAACGGCCTCATCTACCGACCTAAACTCCTCAACTGAGATAGAGAATTCAGTCATTTCCTGAAATGCAGGCCACCGCGCTGGCGCCAAGCACCACCGAGGTGGTCTCTCAGGCGGCAGTCGCCCTAAAAATGCTATTTGAATGGAAAAGTGATCACCACCATGGAGGTCATCGACCACCCCCGAATCAAAATCAGGCTGTGCATCCGAAGAGCACAAAGATAGGTCAAGGCAAGAAAAGGAAGCGGTTCTCAGACAGTGATGCGTAAACTCATCCACGTTTAAAACACCCATCTCATGCTCTTCGATCAGATCGGCAAGGACTTATCCCCGGGGATTTATGGAGTAATCTCCCCAGAGAGGATGCCTGCAGTTCAGATCTCCAAGCAAGAGATAGGGCCTCGGCAACCGTGCCACGACGCGGCGGAAGTCCCCCGCGTCGAATTTAGCTGACGGTAAAATGTACGCAGAAATGATAGTATACCTCCTATCCAGGTGCAGCTGCACAGCCACTGCCTGGAAGAAGGTATGTAAAGAGCAAGGAAGAACAGAGACATCATGCCGGGTGTAAACCGCGCATCCCCCAGCTCGGCCATCCCGCGGTGGTGCGGTCGCAAAGCCTTGTACCCCGGGAGTGCGGGCAGGGGGCACGCGCCTATCATGGTCTCCTGCAAAAAGATAGCTAACGGGGAGCGGGACGAGACAAGCCTCCGCAGCTCCTCCCAGTTGGCCCGGAGTCCACGGCAATTCCATTGAAGGAATATGCCCTCCAGGCATAGCTCAGAGGAGACGCGGGGGCCCTCCTCGAACTGAAGACCCTCACGGGAATGGCCGTACGCTTCACGGGGGCAGAACCCCGGGCGCTGTTGGCCGGACAAAGCGCTGGAGGCGCTGTTGCCTTCGAGGACTTATTGGGGGAGATTGGGCTCGCCATGCGAGTCTTTTCCTCCCTCCGCCTCGAAACCTTAGGCGGGCGCTGCGGCTTCGGAGGCGGGGGGCCCTCTTTTCGAGGAACCACCGTCTCCGAGCCACTCCCTCCACCTCGGGGCGTGGGCGAAGGAGCCGAAGCTCCTTTGTTGCTGTCCTCCTTTCGGGGGACAGCTTTAGGAACCCCCGAAGATGGCCTAGCGACCATCTTCAGGGGTGTTGCCTCCTGTGAGTCTAACGACTCAGTGGAGGCGCGTGGCCGTTTCGCCTTGCGGGAAACGGTCACGCTGGAGGAAAAGGGGGGAGCTCTGGTTTTATTCGGGGCTGGGTATGAACCCTTTTTGCCGCCAGCTTTACCAGGGGAGCGCCCGGGTTGGGTAGAGCCCGCAGAAGGGCTCCGAATGGGCTCGGAAACAACCGTGCTCGTTGGCCTGGATGAGCCAGGAGCAGAGGGTGCCTTTCTAACTACTGAGGCATATGACGTCCCAGGCAGAGCTGAGCGTGCCAGGACCAAGTCCTTAGCCTCGCGGAATGAGAGTCGATCCTGGGCCTGAACGGCCAGGATTTCTTTCTCAAGGAGATATGCACCACATTGCTTCGAAGAAGCAGGGTGCGGCTCTCCTCAATTGACACACTTGGCCACACACAATTTGGACTTATCGTGTGCGACCTTGGAGCAATTTACACAGACTTCGAGGGACCCCGATTTTGCACGTCTAAAAGAACGATTCATTTTTTTTTTTTTTTTTTTTTAATTAGCTCATCTGGCGACTGCCTACTTGGGCATTAGTCGCCGTATTAAAACTGGCCTAGTTCTAGGCTACTTTAAAATAAATTAAAGAGAAAAAAACAAAAAACAAAAAAAACAACACCCCAAAAGGGGGAAAGGAAGCAAGCTGGTGCGTCGGGGAGAGGTCTCCCCGGCGCAGGAGCGTGCAACTAAAGGAAAAAACAAACAAAAAACAAAAAAAACAAATACAAAAAATAACAACAAACAAACCTTGCTTAAATAATAGGGAGAAGGCCGGCCTCTCCCAAGAAGTCAATAAGTCCACAAGTCAATGTGCACGAATCTGTCCCGAGCACAAGGGACAGGCGGTAGCGACCCCGCCCATCCCGGTACTGGGACAGGTATCGTGCGCGAAGATCACCCAGACTGGGACATTCGACAAGAATGTGCCGAACAGTCTGGGGGACGACGCAGTCGTTGCAATAGGGCGCAGGCGAGCGCTCCATCAGATAGCGATGCGTCACACGAGTGTGTCCGATTCGGAGACGACAGAAAGCAACCTGAAGCCGCCGCGGCATTGGGGGATAGGTCCATGGGAACAGTCGCGGCGCAATGGCACGCAACTTTAGGTTCCCTTCGACCGTCTCCCATCTTCTTTGCCAAGCAGTCCGAAGAGCTGCCCGTATTCCTGCCATGTTTTCGGTGTGAGGAAGAGCGAAACGCTGGTCCGGTCGCAGAGTCCTCGCGGACTCTTTGGCGCCCTCATCGGCGCGCTCATTCCCCGCAATTCCTACATGTCCAGGAACCCAGCAGAAGACAATCTCGACATCTGCCCGGCTCGCCAAAACCGTGGCGTCACGGATATCGCGAACCAGGGGATGCGGAGATTCCAATGCCCCAAGAGCACTAAGGGCGCTTTGTGAGTCGCTATAGATCACAATCCGGTCTCCGAACCGGGCACATCGCGTAATCTCCCGTACCGAGTGGTGTATTGCCACCAGCTCGGCCGTGAAGACAGACGCAGCGCCTGGTAGAGCCCCGCTGACTTCAAACAGAGGGGATACGGCGTGGAAGCCGACCCCCTCTTGGGACTTGGAGCCATCCGTATACACTGGCACGGTACCAGCGTGACACGATGTGTGCTCCAAAAAGGTCGAACGCAATACTCCCGGCGCAGTACAAGCTTTGGGAGCAGAGGCGTGGCGACAAATAGCCAAATGTGGTACCCTCCAGGGTGGCGTCCTGGGCAGAACCAGGGGCGCCACCGGCCCGAGAGCTATATCTACCTCTCGAAGGAGTTTCCTGGCCCTAAACCCAAAGGGCTTAGGGTATGACTGGCGTCTCTCGGCGGCATAGGCACCATCGAGATCAGCTGCGGATGCAGTGAGAGCTGTTGGCGACTGAGGGAGGCGCCGGGCTCGCGCGTACAGGCGAGTGATGCACTGCACGCGGCGCAGAGCGAGTGGCATCTCCCCAGCATCGACCAACAGGCTCTCAATGGGGGAAGTGCGGAAGGCACCGGTCGCAAGGCGAAGGCCGGTGTGGTGGATCGAATCCACCTTCCGCAATAAACGCTCGGCTGCGGATGCATAAAGCTCGCATCCGTAGTCGAGCTTCGAACGAACAAAGGATCGATAAAAAAGTAGGGCGGTAGCCCTATCAGCGCCCCAAGCGCTGAACGTCACGGAACGGAGAATGTCAATGGCGCTGGTACAAGAGACCCTAAGGCTGCGAATATGAGCCTCCCAGGTGAGGCGTCGGTCGAATACAAGACCAAGGAAACAGTGCGACTCAACCACATCCAGGCGCACCCCATTAAGAAACAAATCTGGGTCGGGGTGAAGCCGTGGATGGCGGCAGAAATGCACCACCTTAGTCTTGGCCAAAGAAAACCGAAACCTGTGCGCTTCGGCATAGCGAGAGACGCGGTTCAATGCCTGTTGGAGTCGACGCTCCAGAGTTGGCATCTGGGCCGCGCCAAAAGAGATCGAAAGGTCGTCCACGTAGAGCGTAGCGAGAACATCTTCCGGCAGCACCGAGGTGATGCCGTTGATGCTCAGGGCAAAGAGTGTGACACTGAGGACACTTCCCTGCGGAACACCCTCTTCCTGCTCCTTTGGGCCGGAGAGAGCTCCCCCCACCCGTACGCGGAATCGACGATCTCGCAAAAATTCAGATATAAACATTGGGAGGCGTCCCCTCGCCCCCATCGTGTGGAGAGTCTCCATGATACCGTATCGCCATGCGGTATCATAGGCCTTCTCCAAATCGAAAAAGACCGTGGCGTAGTGCTGTCTACGAAGGAAAGCCTCGCAGACTGCATTTTCCAGTCTGAGCAGAGCATCCGACGTGGAGTGGAACTTGCCGAAGCCGCACTGTGCGGAAGACAGATGGCCTCCGCTGTCCAGGAAATAGGCTAATCTAACATTTACCAATTTCTCCATCAACTTGCACACGCAAGAGGTTAGAGAGATTGGGCGGAAACCGGTCGGAGTAGAGTGATCTCTCCCCGGTTTGCGAAAGGCGAGCACAGTAGCGATTCGCCAGGAGTCTGGGAGAAGACCTTCCACCCAGATCCTGTTGAACAAATCTAACAGAAAGGCCATGCCTCGCTCACCCAGGTGTCGAAGCATGGCGTACGGGACATCGTCCAGACCATGGGCGGTGTCCGCGCACGAAGCGAGAGCGGAACGCAACTCACTCACAGTAAACTTGTCGTTGAAGGGTTCTCCGCCTCTGGAGGTAAAGTCCAGCCGGCGGCCTTCCGCGACATCACGACGTGCATTGAATGCTGGCGAAGCAGCAACACGGCTAGAGAATGCGGAAAAAGCGGTCGCGAAGGATTCCGCCACGGACGCGGGGTCCGAGATTGCGGTCCCATTCTCCTGGAGAACGGGAGGGGGGTCCTGCGAGAACTTGCCCCGAATCCTTTTGACTCGCTTCCACACCTCAGCTAAAGGGGTCTTCCCGTTAGGTGAAGACACGTATGCCCGCCAAGAAGAGCGGCGGGCGTGCTTCGAAATATACCGGAACCTAGCCCTAGCCCGACGAAATTCAGCGACAGTGAAATCGTTCGGGCGGCGCTTATAGCGCATGTAGGCATAACGCTTCTGTTTGAGGGCCGTCTCACACTCGGCCGACCACCATGGGAGTGGTCGGCGTGCAAAACGGCCAGACGTCCTAGGAATAGTAGTCAGGCCCACGGCGATGAGGTTGCCGGAGAAGAACTCAACGGCCTCATCTACCGACCTAAACTCCTCGACTGAGATAGAGAAATCAGTCATTTCCTGAAATGCAGGCCACCGCGCCTGCGCCAAGCACCACCGAGGTGGTCTCTCAGGCGGCAGTTGCCCTGAAAGTGATATTTGAATGGGAAAGTGATCACTACCATGGAGGTCATCGACCACCCCCCAATCAAAATCAGGCTGTGCATCCGAAGAGCACAAAGATAGGTCAAGGCAAGAAAATGATCGGCAAGGACTTGTCCCCTGGGATTTATGGAGTAATCTCCCCAGAGAGGATGCCTGCCGTTCAGATCTCCAAGCAAGAGATAGGGCCTCGGCAACCGTGCCCCGACGCGGCGGAAGTCCCCCGCGTCGAAGTCAGCTGACGGTGGAATGTACGCAGAAATGATAGTATACCTCCTATCCAGGTGCAGCTGCACAGCCACTGCCTGAAAGGAGGTATCTAAAGAGAAAGGAAGAACGGAGACATCATGCCGGGTGTAAACTGCGCATCCCCCAGCCCGGCCATCCCGCGGTGGTGGGGTCGCAAGACCCTTATACCCCGGGAGGGCAGGGAGGGGGCACGCACCTAGCATGGTCTCCTGCAAAAAAATAGCTAACGGAGAACGGGACGAGACGAGCCTCCGCAGCTCCTCCCAGTTGGCCCGGAGTCCACGGCAATTCCATTGAAGGAATATGCCCTCCAGGCCTAGCTCGGAGGAGACGCGGGGGCCCTCCTCGAATTAAAGACCCTCACGGGAATGGCCGTACGCTTCCCGGGGGCAGAACCCCGGGCGCTGTTGGCCGGACAAAGCGCTGAAGGCGCTGTCGCCTTCGAGGACTTATTGGGGGAGGTTGGGCTCGCCATGCGAGTCTTTTCCTCCCTCCGTCTCGAAACCTTAGGCGGGCGTTGCGGCTTCGGAGGCGGGGGGCCCTCTTTTCGAGGAACCACCGTCTCCGAGCCACTCACTCCACCTCGGGGCGTGGGAGAAGGAGCCGAAGCTCCTTTGTTGCTGTCCTCCTTTCGGGGGGCAGCTTTAGGAACCCCGGAAGATGGCCTAGCGACCATCTTCAGGGGTGTTGCCTCCTGTGAGTCTAACGACTCGGTGGAGGCGTGTGGCCGTTTCGCCTTACGGGAAACGGTCACGCTGGGGGAAGAGGGGGGAGCCCAGGTTTTAGCCGGGGCAGGGTATGAGCCCTTTTTGCCGCCAGCTTTACCAGGGGAGCGCCCGGGTTGGGTAGAGCCCGCAGAAGGGCTCCGAATGGGCGCGGAAACAACCGTGCTCGTTGGCCTGGATGGGCCGGGAGCAGAGGGTGCCTTCCTAACTATTGAGGCATATGACGTCCCAGGCAGAGCCGGGCGCGCCAGGACCAAGTCCTTTGCCTCGCGGAATGAGAGTCGATCCTGGGCCTGAACGGCCAGGATTTCTTTCTCAAGGAGATATGCACCACATTGCTTCGAAGAAGCAGGGTGCGGCTCTCCGCAATTGACACACTTGGCCACACACGATTTGGACTTATCGTGTGCGACCTTGGAGCAATTTACACAGACTTCGGGTGACCCCGACTTTGCACGTCTACATGAGCGATTCGTATGGCCGAAGCGGTGACAGTAATAGCACCGCCGCGGAAGTGGCACGAATGCCTTCACGCGATAGCGATACCAACCGGCACGCACCGACTCAGGGAGCTTGTCACAGTCGAACGTGACGAAGAGTGTAGGGGTGGGTCTCGAGGCCCCTCCCTGTTTTCTCATCACACGTTCGACCTTGACCGCCCCATGGTCGGCCAGCTCTAAGGTGATGTCCTCAATGGAGTAGTCAACGAGTTCCCTTGCATAAACTACTCCTTTCACAAAGTTCATGGTAGAGTGCGGCGTCACACTCACCGGGGTGCCATGAAGTGTCCGAAGAGCACTAATCTTAGCCGCCTCGGCGGGATTCGCCGCATTCGCCAGAAGGCTCCCGTCCGAGAAACGGGTTACCTTCGGCTCTCTACCGATTGCACTAGCTAATCCTCTCCTCTGATGGATCATGTTGCCCTTGGACAACATGGTGCCATCAGTGGAGCGAATAACGAGGAAGCGTTTGAAGCCAGCGGGCTCGAAAACGCCAGGTAACCTCTGAATCAGGGGCCCCGATGTCATCGAGGCTCCGCCCTGTGCACTCTTGGTATTAGTCTTCTTTGTCAGAGGCTCCGCAACCGGGGGGGCAGAGGGGGCGGATGTGCCGATCTTGGCTTGGTCACTTGCCCGAGTGGCAGCATACCCATCCGTCCCCGCAGCCCCCGCGGATGGAGAGGAGCCCCGAGTCTTTTTTGTCTTTTTAGACTTTTTATTTTTCTTTTTCGGAGAGGAGGGCGGGGAATGAACCCGCTTTTCACCTCCGCCGGCAGAAGTCCCCAGGCCAGATGGACCAGCCTCAGCCAGGTTCCTCTCCGAAATGGAGAAGGTCCTGGTTGTCGTAGGGGCACCTGTCGGACGAGATCCCTCCCCTCCTTTTACTGCCTCGGTGCCCTCAGCCATTTGAGGAGGACCTTGCATAGGGGCGGATTCGGGTTCGGTGCTTGGCGCCGAGCCCGAATTCCCCCCTATGGAAGGCCCTACCGTCTGAGGCTGGGTCTCCTCAAGGACCATGTCTATCACAGGAGGGGCCTCCAGTTGGCCATCCCCTCCCAGGACATCGCAGTTCCCCTTGGCAGTATTGTCACTAGTCAGGTGGTGTGGGGAGGCACAGGCCTTGACCCCAGCAAGGTTTAAAATTCTTGCCAGCAGGTCTTTTGAGGGAAGCAACCGAAGGGGCCTGGCTTCCCTCTCCCCCCTAAGGGGGTTTGCCCTACCGAGCCGCTTGCACGAGGGGCGGACGGCAATGGGCTGCCTGCTGGCTTTCTTGGCAGTCCCCTTAGAAAGCAAAGGAGGGACTGCCGCTGGAGATAGGGAGGTGCCTGAAAGCACCTCCAGAGAAGAGGGTGAGGGGGATTCCCCTACACCCGTAGGCGTAGGAGAGGAGTAAGCCTCCTCTCCGGTTAAAGAGTTATGGAGGGTCCCTTGCGCAAGCACAAGGGAGGGGACCTCCATTTTCTCGGTGGAGCTGCCCGAGGGCGGCTCCGTCGATTTTCTTGGGGAAGTTGGGGGTTGGGTTTTTTGGTATTTTTTTTCATTCATGGGCATGGTGACCCTCTTTTTATTACGGGACGCAATAGCTCATCACCTCTCGCAGTTGCCCGCACTGCGAGAGGTGCTTACAAGCCCGGTAGAGCCAGGCGCCGCCATTCGGGACCACCCCTCCCGCCTGGTGGCCTGGCAGTCCTTCGGCATGGCGGCTCCACCTTGAACACGGCGTAAAAAATATAGGTTGTGAAGAGGAGAGGAAAAGGGATGTGAGGAAGGTATGGGTGGGGATGAAGCAGGTTGTTAAAAAAACCCCATCCCGAACTGGAGCTGAGGGGTTAGGGAACAATGTCCCCTCCCCCCTCAGCCCCGATCCGGGGTGGTTGGCTTGAGAAGAAGGTCAGCATTCTACCCTGTGAAATTAGAGGCTGACCAGAGAAAGTTGTGGGAGAGGTTGTATGAAAAGCGACGAGGTAGGGGAGAAATCGGGCTATCTGAAGGAAGGAAGAGAGGCTAAGCTGGGGCCGGACGGAGTGCTGGATCCCGTCAGCACGGCGGCCAGGATGGCAAATCGCCGCGCCTCTTACGGGGAAAAGAACGATTCATATTGCTGAAGCGGTAACAGTAATAGCACCGCCGCGGCAATGGCACGAATGCCTTCACGCGGTAGCGGCACGAACCGGCACGCACCGACTGAGGGAGCTTGTCACAGTCGAACGTGACGAAGAGTGTAGGGGTGGGTCTCGAGGCCCCTCCCTGTTTTCTCATCACACGTTTGACCTTGACCGCCCCATGGTCGGCCAGCTCTAGGGTGATGTCCTCAATGGAGTAGTCATCGAGTTCCCTCGCATAAACTACTCCTTTCACAAAGTTCATGGTAGAGTGTGGCGTCACACTCACCGGGGTGCCATGAAGTGTCCGAAGAGCACTTATCTTGGCCGCCTCGGCGGGATTCGCCGCATTCGCCAGATGGCTGCCGTCCGAGAAACGGGTCACCTTCGGCTCTCTACCAATTGCACTAGCTAATCCTCTCCTCTGATGGATCATGTTGCCCTTGGACAACATGGTGCCATCAGTGGAGCAAATAACGAGGAAGCGTTTGAAGCCAGCGGGCTCGAAAACGCCAGGTAACCTCTAAATGAGGGGCCCCGATGTCATCGAGGCTCCGCCCTGTGCACTCTTGGTGTTAGTCTTGGTCAGGGGCTCCGCACACGAGGGGGTAGAGGGGCCTGATGTGCCAATCTTGGCTTGGTCGCCTACTAAAGTGGTAGCAGACTCGTCCGACCCTTTTTTTTAACACGGGATGCAATAGCGCACACCTCTCGCAGTAGCCCGCACTGCGAGAGGTGCTTACAAGCCCGACAGAGCCATGCCCCGCAAATTGGGACCACCCCTCCCGCCTGGTGGCCTGGCAGTCCATCGGCATGGCGGCTCTACCTTGAACATGGCGTAAAATATATAGATTGTGAAGAGGAGAGGAAAAGGGATGTGAGGAAGGTATGGGTGGGGATGAAGCAGGTTGTTAAAAACCAGCCAGCCCAGACCGGAGCTCAGGGGTTATGGAACATTGTCCCCCACCCCCTCAGCCCCGATGCGGGACGGTTGGCTGAAAGGAAGGTCAGCATCTACCCTGTGAAATTAGAGGCTGACCAGTGAAAGTTGTGGGAGAGGTTGTGTGAAAGGAGAGGAAACAAGTGTTTTGAAGGAAGGAAGAGAGGCTAAGCTGGGGCCGGACGGAGCGCTGTGAAAAGCGACGAGGTAGGGGAGAAATCGGTCTATCTGAATGAAGGAAGAGAGGCTAAGCTGGGGCCGGACGGGGCGCTGGATCCCGTCAGCACGGCGGCCAGGATGGCAAATCGTCGTGCCCCTTACGGGGTATGGAAATATCAGACAGTGCCTTTCCTTATCTCATTCACTGAACTAATACTAATCCTAACGATATGTGGAGAATCTTCATTTTCGTAATCGTTTTAGATGAATAATACCAACAGTAGAACTATTTATATGATATTCGTAAAAGGGCTTTGGTTTAGTCATGTAGAAACAGCTTTTCCGACTTTAGCAAAATTAAGCCACATAAGATAGTTAGTTATCTGGTGAAGTTCCGCTTCGAGTTGCCTTGACCGTGACTGAAATATGCTGTAGATACCCGCGTTTCGGAAGCCACGTTAATCAGTACTCCCTCACTGAAAAATGAATGTCACCTGAAATTAATTCAAATCTGTGGAAAACCCCTGCTACTTTCTGTAATACACATAGAACAGTGTTGCCATGAATAGATTACGAATTTTTACATCTAAACTGAAAGCTCCGATTTATCGTTCCCTAGTTTTGAACGTATCTTTACTTCAAAAACATATTATCTACTTCACACCTTTTTCAGACGCTGTTCTATGAAATGAAATTTGACATTATCACAAGCAAATTTCAATCAAGATTTTGGTAAATTTTTATGGAAATGTAAATAAGTATTTATTTTTATTTATTTATTCCATATTAATCCAATGTACATTATAAACATATTACATTTTAAATCTTAATGATAAGTTATAATAAGTACTTATACATACTAGTATATATGTATATACATACAAAGATTAGTTATGGGCCTAAAATAAGTCAGTGACTTTTAGGGCAGAAACTTAAAACTTAAGACTAAGCATAAAATTATAAGAATAAAATCCCTTCATGTTTATAAAAATATAAACAACTTAGTATACATTTAAGAACCTAACCATTGTAAAGATTGCAAATAACGAATAAATATATTATTTAAATTTTGAGATAAATTAAAAAACTATTTTATTTCCAGCGATTATTTCAAAAGATCTGTAGTTAACATAGTCAACAGTCTATATAAAAAAACTGAATAGAAATTTAGTAAGCCGAAATTATATTGTTTTTAAGAGCTTTTTTGAATTGAGCTAAATTGGTTTGGGATTTGATATTGTCATCCAAGCCATTCCATATTTTGATAGATTTGTACAGAAAGCTACATTGTGATTTTGATTTTGAATACAAGAGTGAAATAAATTTTGTTCTATTGCGGGTTTGGTGATTATGGGTATTATCAGCTGTTTGTAACATATTAAATATATAGTTATTATAGGAACACTTTATTGTTTTGTAAAGGAATAAGGATGTTTGAAAAACAAAGAGATCATTTAATTTTAGAATTCTGGATTCTTTAAAATATCGATTAGTGTGCTCTTTGTAGTCAAGTTGATGGATAGCTCGAATTACTTTTTTCTGTAATATGACTAATTTATTGAGATAATTTTGATATTTTCCAACCATACCCACTCTCTATGCCATATGTCAAGTAAGGTTGCACTATTGTCATATATAAAGAGTGGAAAATAGATTTAGGAAGAAACTTATTTAATTTATATAATATTCCAATCGATTTTGATAGTTTTGTTGAGATATGCGTAATATGTTGTTTAAAACTCAGATTTTTGTCAATAAAGATGCCTAGGAATTTGATATGAGTAGGGTTCATAGATTATTCCGTCACCCATTTTAATATGGGGCAATTCAATAGATTTTTTGTAAGAGCAAAGAATATATTTGGTTTTATCTACATTTATTGATAGTTTATTAACATTAGGCCACATGAAGACATTTTCGAGTTCTTTATTTATTGTAGATGCAATGTTGCTCGGTTTGTCATATGGCAAGGGAGTTGATAAGGCACTATCATCTGCGAATAATATAAATTTAAACAGAGAAGATGATTTAACAATATCATTAATATAGATTAAAAATAACAGTGGTCCTAGCACGGAGCCTTGTGGGACCCAAGTTGTAATATTAAGTTGGATGAGTCATGACCATTGACAGAGACAAATTGCTTTCTTTCAGTTAAATATGATTTGAACCAATTTTGACAGTTGCCTGTAATTCCGTACATAACTAATTTTGACCGTAGAATATTATGGTTGACACAATCGAAAGCTTTTTTAAAATCGAGGAAAATTGAGAATACAATGTGGCCCTTTTCAATGTTATCATATAAATATTGAAGGTGGTTAATTATCGCGTGAATCGTTAATTTCTGACGCCTAAAACCATATTGATGTTTATACAACAGTGAATTAGATTCCAGAAATTTATAAAGTTTATTGAATGCTATTTTTTCAAATATTTTACTGAACATTGTAAGCAATGAAATAGGGCGGTAATTGCTGACGTCTATGAGGTTTCCAGCCTTTGGTAACGGTGTTACCCGAACAACTTTTAATACACTTGGGAATATCCGTGGCGTAAATGATTTATTAATTATTGATGCTAAAATTGTTGCAACTATATCAGAGATGTATTTTAAAATTTTAGTGGAGATTGAATTAATACCTGATTTTTTCTTTTTTAGTGAACAAATGATTTTTTTTTTTAGTATCGGCTACGCTTACTGGAGAAAAGAACAAGGAATTTGGTACATTAATCTCATTAAAATACGAAAGAAAAGATTTATCGACTATTTTGCAGGAGTCGGAGATTTTTTTACCTACGGTGACAAAGAATTTATTGAATTCATTTGCTTTTTCCTTATTGTCATCAACTGGTTTACTGTCAATGATAATTTGTTTAATTTGGTTTGTTCCTTTACTAGAATTGATTAATTTCTAAGTTTGTTTTATATTGTTTTTCGTTTGATTAAATCGTTCATGATAATAATTTTTCTTGGCTATTTTAATTTGGTTAGTAACTTGATTCCAAAAATTTTTATATGTGTGTTCTGGAATTTGACTAAGCTTATAAGGAGAAAAGTATTTATGACGTTTTTTGATGTTATTTATAATTGCGTTTGTTATCCAAGGTTTTGTTTTGTGTTTATATGATATGGTTTTAGATTTTAGAGGACAATTAAGTTTAAAAGCATCGTCTAGCCTTGAAATTAACTCTTCGGTAGCAGAATCGATGCCATTTATATAGGATATTTCATATAGATTCTGATTTAGAACATATGTAGTTATAGAAGTTTGATAAGGTATTTTCGTTAATTATGTAGAAGGTTATTGTACAGTTTTGATGAATAATGTTCGAGTTGAAAAAATACTTTTGGATCATGAATATAGGAAGATGGTCTAATATGTCACAAAGGAGAATACCGGAAGAGTAATTTTCGGGGTGAACTCTGAAAATATTGTCAATTAGTGTTGCTGAGTTTTGGGTTATTCTTGTCGGTTTTGTTATAATTGGAAGTAAGGAATGAGAATAGAAAGTATTGAGAAAGGACTCAGTTGGTGCGTGGTTTTCAAAGTTTAATAGATCGAAGTTAAAATCTCCTGTAATTATTATGTCGTCATAGTTTGTAACATTGAAGTAATTGATTAATTCAGTAATCTTATCTATAAACATATTTGGGTCACCAGAAGGAGGTCTATATACGGTTCAGATGATTATTGTTTTACCATTTGATTTTACTTCGATAAATAAAGTTTCAATATAGCTATAAGAAATACTAATTTCGTCAACTTTTTAGTATTGAGTCTGTCAGATATATACACGCTTATTACTCCCCCTATCTTGTTTACGTCGCATAGTGAATGAAAAGAGCTATAGTATGGGACACTGATAAGGTGTTTATTATTATTTGTTAGCCAGCTCACGGTGATTGCCAAAAAGAAAAATTTATAATTAGGTGTTTACAAAAATATTGAAAATTCATGAATGTTTGCATAAAAAGATTGAATGTTAAAATTTAAAATGGACAGGTCTGTTTTTTCAAATGAAAATGTAGTGTTAAATTTATCACAATCGTAGTATTGGTTTCTTACGTTATTTTCTTTAAAATTTGGATATAATTCATCAAAATGGTTTATTTTTTTTTTTTTTTTTTTTATAGAGCCCATCTGGCAACTACCCACTTGGGCATAAGTCGCCGAAAAACACGACAGCCTAGAATTAGGCTACTTTAAAGTTAAAATATGAAAACTTAACAATCAATATAAATTTGAAAAACTTAACAATCGAAGCAATCTCCGGCAGCGGGGGGAGGTCCCCCTCACCCCGGTGCAGGAGAGTGCAATCTAAAACAAAACAATAACAAAAAAAGGAACCTTAAATAAAGGGGAGAAGGCCGGCCTCCCCCCAAAAGTCAATAAGTCCACCAGTCATGGTGCACGCACTCGTCCCGAGTACAAGGGACAGGCGGTAGCGACCCCGCCCATCCCGGTACCGAGACAGGTATCGTGCGCGAAGATCACCCAGACTGGGACATTCGACAAGAATATGCCGAACAGTCTGGGGGACGACGCAGTCGTTGCAATAGGGCACATGCGAGCGCTCCACCAAGTAACGATGCGTCACACGAGTGTGTCCGATTCGAAGACGACAGAAAGCAACCTGAAGCCGCCGCGGCATTGGGGGATAGGTCCATGGGAACAGTCGCGGCGCAATGGCACGCAACTTTAAGTTCCCCTCGACCGTCTCCCATCTTCTTTGCCAAGCAGTCCGAAGAGCTGCCCGTATTCCTGCCATGTAGTCGGTGTGAGGAAGAGCGAAACGCTGGTCCGGTCGCAGAGTCCTCGCGGACTCTTTGGCGCCCTCATCGGCGCGCTCATTCCCCGCAATTCCTACATGTCCAGGAACCCAGCAGAAGATAATCTCGACATCTGCCCGGCTCGCCAAAACCGTGGCGTCACGGATTTCGCGAACCAGGGGATGCGGAGATTCCAATGCCCCGAGAGCACTCAGGGCACTTTGTGAGTCGCTATAAATCACAATCCGGTCTCCGAACCGGGCACGTCGCGTAATCTCCCGTACCGAGTGGTGTATTGCCACCAGCTCGGCCGTGAAGACAGACCCAGCGCCTGGTAGAGCCCCGCTGACTTCAAACAGAGGGGATACGGCGTGGAAGCCGACCCCCTCTTGGGACTTGGAGCCATCCGTATACACTGGCACGGTACCAGCGTGACACGATGTGTGCTCCAAAAAGATCGAACGCAATACTCCCGGCGCAGTACAAGCTTTGGGAGCAGAGGCGTGGCGACAAATAGCCAAATGTGGTACCCTCCAGGGTGGCGTCCTGGGCAGAACCAGTAGCGCCACCGGCCCGAGAGCTATATCTACCTCTCGAAGGAGTTTCCTGGCCCTAAACCCAAAGGGCTTAGGGTATGACTGGCGTCTCTCGGCGGCATAGGCACCATCGAGATCAGCTGCGGATGCAGTGAGAGCTGTTGGCGACTGGGGGAGGCGCCGGGCTCGCGCGTATAGGCGAGTGATGCACTGCACGCGGCGCAGAGCGAGTGGCATCTCCCCAGCATCGACCAACAGGCTCTCAATGGGGGAAGTGCGGAAGGCACCGGTCGCAAGGCGAAGGCCGGTGTGGTGGATCGAATCCACCTTCCGCAATAAACGCTCGGCTGCGGATGCATAAAACTCGCATCCGTAGTCGAGCTTCGAGCGAACAAAGGATCGATAAAAAAGTAAGGCGGTAGCCCTATCAGCGCCCCAAGCGCTGAACGTCACGGAACGGAGAATGTCCATAGCGCGGGTACAAGAGACCCTAAGGCTGCGAATGTGAGCCTCCCAGGTGAGGCGTCGGTCGAATACAAGACCAAGGAAACGGTGCGACTCAACCACATCCAGGCGCACCCCATTAAGAAACAAATCTGGGTCGGGGTGAAGCCGTGGATGGCGGCAGAAGTGCACCACCTTAGTCTTGGCCAAAGAAAACCGAAACCTGTGCGCTTTGGCATAGCGAGAGACGCGGTTCAATGCCTGTTGGAGTCGGCGCTCCAGAGTTGGCATCTGGGCCGCGCCAAAAGAGATCGAAAGGTCGTCCACGTAGAGCGTAGCGAGAACATCTTCCGGCAGCACCGAGGTGATGCCGTTGATGCTCAGGGCAAAGAGTGTGACACTGAGGACACTTCCCTGCGGGACACCCTCTTCCTGCTCCTTTGGGCCGGAGAGGGCTCCCCCCACCCGTACGCGGAATCGACGATCTCGCAAAAATTCAGATATAAACATTGGGAGGCGTCCCCTCGCCCCCATCGTGTGGAGAGTCTCCATGATACCGTATCGCCATGCGGTATCATAGGCCTTCTCCAGATCAAAAAACACCGTGGCGTAGTGCTGTCTACGAAGGAAAGCCTCTCAGACGGCACTTTCCAGTCGGAGCAGAGCATCCGACGTGGAGTGGAACTTACGGAAGCCGCACTGTGCAGAAGACAGATGGCCTCCGCTGTCCAGGAAATAGGCTAATCTAACATTTACCAATTTCTCCATCAACTTGCACACGCAAGAGGTTAGAGAGATTGGGCGGAAACCGGTCGGAGTAGAGTGATCTCTCCCCGGCTTGCGAAAGGCGAGCACAGTAGCGATTCGCCAGGAGTCTGGGAGAAGACCTTCCACCCAGATCCTGTTGAACAAATCTAACAGAAAGGCCATGCCTCGCTCACCCAGGTGTCGAAGCATGGCGTACGGGACATCGTCCGGACCATGGGCGGTGTCCGCGCACGAAGCGAGAGCGGAACGCAACTCACTCACAGTAAACTTGTCGTTGAAGGGTTCTCCGCCTCTGGAGGTAAAGTCCAGCCGGCGGCCTTCCGCGACATCACGACGTGCATTGAATGCTGGCGGAGCAGCATCACGGCTAGAGAATGCGGAAAAAGCGGTCGCTAAGGATTCCGCCACGGACGCGGGGTCCGAGATTGCGGCCTCATTCTCCTGGAGAACGGGAGGGGGGTCCTGCGAGAACTTGCCCCGAATCCTTTTGACTCGCTTCCACACCTCAGCTAAAGGGGTCTTCCCGTTAAGTGAAGACACGTATGCCCGCCAAGAAGAGCGGCGGGCGTGCTTCGAAATATACCGGAACCTAGCCCTAGCCCGACGAAATTCAGCGACAGTGAAATCGTTCGGGCGGCGCTTATAGCGCATGTAGGCATAACGCTTCTGTTTGAGGGCCGTCTCACACTCGGCCGACCACCATGGGAGTGGTCGGCGTGCAAAACGGCCAGACGTCCTAGGAATAGTAGTCAGGCCTACGGCGATGAGGTTGCCGGAGAAGAACTCGACGGCCTCATCTACCGACCTAAACTCCTCGACTGAGATAGAGAATTCAGTCATTTCCTGAAATGCAGGCCACCGCGCCCGCGCCAAGCACCACCGAGGTGGTCTCTCAGGCGGCAGTTGCCCTGAAAATGATATTTGAATGGGAAAGTGATCACTACCATGGAGGTCATCGACCACCCCCCAATCAAAATCAGGCTGTGCATCTGAAGAGCACAAAGATAGGTCAAGGCAAGAAAATGAAGCGGTTCTCGGACAGTGATGCGTAAACTCATCCACGTTTAGGACACCCATCTCAAGCTCTTCGATCAGATCGGCAAGGACTTGTCCCCTGGGATTTATGGAGTAATCTCCCCAGAGAGGATGCCTGCCGTTCAGATCTCCAAGCAAGAGATAGGGCCTCGGCAACCGTGCCACGACGCGGCGAAAGTCCCCCGCGTCGAAGTCAGCTGACGGTGGAATGTACGCAGAAATGATAGTATACCTCCTATCCAGGTGCAGCTGCACAGCCACTGCCTGAAAGGAGGTATCTAAAGAGAAAGGAAGAACGGAGACATCATGCCGGGTGTAAACCGCGCATCCCCCAGCCCGGCCATCCCGCGGTGGTGGGGTCGCAAGACCCTTATACCCCGGGAGGGCAGGCAGCGGGCACGCGCCTAGCATGGTCTCCTGCAAAAAAATAGCTAACGGGGAACGGGACGAGACGAGCCTCCGCAGCTCCTCCCAGTTGGCCCGGAGTCCACGGCAATTCCATTGAAGGAATATGCCCTCCAGGCCTAGCTCGGAGGAGACGCGGGGGCCCTCCTCGAATTGAAGACCCTCACGGGAATGGCCGTACGCTTCCCGGGGGCAGAACCCCGGGCGCTGTTGGCCGGACAAAGCGCTGAAGGCGCTGTCGCCTTCGAGGACTTATTGGGGGAGGTTGGGCTCGCCATGCGAGTCTTTTCCTCCCTCCGCCTCGAAACCTTAGGCGGGCGTTGCGGCTTGGGAGGCGGGGGGCCCTCTTTTCGAGGAACCACCGTCTCCGAGCCACTCGCTCCACCTCGGGGCGTGGGCGAAGGGGCCGAAGCTCCTTTGTTGCTGTCCTCCTTTCGGGGAACAGCTTTAGGAACCCCGGAAGATGGCCTAGCGACCATCTTCAGGGGTGTTGCCTCCTGTGAGTCTAACGACTCTGTGGAGGCGCGTGGCCGTTTCGCCTTACGGGAAACGGTCACGCTGGGGGAAGAGGGGGGAGCCCTGGTATTAGCCGGGGCTGGGTGTGAACCCTTTTTGCCGCCAGCTCTACCAGGGGAGCGCCCGGGTGTAGTAGAGCCCGCAGAAGGGCTCCGAATGGGCGCGGAAACAACCGTGCTCGTTGGCCTGGATGGGCCAGGAGCAGAGGGTGCTTTTCTAACTATTGAGGCATATGACGTCCCAGGCAGAGCCGGGCGCGCCAGGACCAAGTCCTTAGCCTCGCGGAATGAGAGTCGATCCTGGGCCTGAATGGCCAGGATTTCTTTCTCAAGGAGATATGCACCACATTGCTTCGAAGAAGCAGGGTGCGGCTCTCCGCAATTGACACACTTGGCCACACACGATTTGGACTTATCGTGTGCGACCTTGGAGCAATTTACACAGACTTCGGGTGACCCCGATTTTGCACGTCTACATGATCGATTCGTGTGGCCGAAACGGTGACAGTAATAGCACCGCCGCGGCAGTGGCACGAATGCCTTTACGCGGTAGCGGTACCAACCGGCACGCACCGACTCAGGGAGCTTGTCACAGTCGAACGTGACGAAGAGTGTAGGGGTGGGTCTCGAGGCCCCTCCCTGTTTTCTCATCACACGTTCGACCTTGACCGCCCCATGGTCGGCCAGCTCTAGGGTGATGTCTTCTATGGAGTAGTCAACGAGTTACCTCGCAAAAACTACTCCTTTTACAAAGTTCATGGTAGAGTGCGGCGTCACACTCACCGGGGTGCCATGAAGTGTCCGAAGAGCACTTATCTTGGCCGCCTCGGCGGGATTCGCCGCATTCGCCAGAAGGCTCCCGTCCGAGAAACGGGTTACCTTCGGCTCTCTACCAATTGCACTAGCTAATCCTCTCCTCTGATGGATCATGTTGCCCTTGGACAACATGGTGCCATCAGTGGAGCGAATAACGAGGAAGCGTTTGAAGCCAGCGGGCTCGAAAACGCCAGGTAACCTCTGAATGAGGGGCCCCGATGTCATCGAGGCTCCGCCCTGTGCACTCTTGGTCTTAGTCAGGGGCTCCGCACACGAGGGGGTAGAGGGGCCGGATGTGCCGATCTTGGCTTGGTCGCCTACCAAAGTGGCATTTTTTTTTTTTTTTTTTTTTATAGAGCCCATCTGGCAACTACCCACTTGGGCATAAGTCGCCGAAAAACACGACAGCCTAGAATTAGGCTACTTTAAAGTTAAAATATGAAAACTTAACAATCAATATAAATTGGAAAAACTTAACAATCGAAGCAATCTCCGGCAGCGGGGGGAGGTCCCCCTCACCCCGGTGCAGGAGAGTGCAACCTAAAACAAAAAAAGGAACCTTAAATAAAGGGGAGAAAGCCGGCCTCCCCCAAAAAGTCAATAAGTCCACCAGTCATGGTGCACGCACTCGTCCCGAGTACAAGGGACAGGCGGTAGCGACCCCGCCCATCCCGGTACCGAGACAGGTATCGTGCGCGAAGATCACCCAGACTGGGACATTCGACAAGAATATGCCGAACAGTCTGGGGGACGACGCAGTCGTTGCAATAGGGCACATGCGAGCGCTCCACCAAGTAACGATGCGTCACACGAGTGTGTCCGATTCGAAGACGACAGAAAGCAACCTGAAGCCGCCGCGGCATTGGGGGATAGGTCCATGGGAACAGTCGCGGCGCAATAGGACGCAACTTTAAGTTCCCCTCGACCGTCTCCCATCTTCTTTGCCAAGCAGTCCGAAGAGCTGCCCGTATTCCTGCCATGTAGTCGGTGTGAGGAAGAGCGAAACGCTGGTCCGGTCGCAGAGTCCTCGCGGACTCTTTGGCGCCCTCATCGGCGCGCTCATTCCCCGCAATTCCTACATGTCCAGGAACCCAGCAGAAGATAATCTCGACATCTGCCCGGCTCGCCAAAACCGTGGCGTCACGGATTTCGCGAACCAGGGGATGCGGAGATTCCAATGCCCCGAGAGCACTCAGGGCGCTTTGTGAGTCGCTATAAATCACAATCCGGTCTCCGAACCGGGCACGTCGCGTAATCTCCCGTACCGAGTGGTGTATTGCCACCAGCTCGGCCGTGAAGACAGACGCAGCGCCTGGTAGAGCCCCGCTGACTTCAAACAGAGGGGATACGGCGTGGAAGCCGACCCCCTCTTGGGACTTGGAGCCATCCGTATACACTGGCACGGTACCAGCGTGACACGATGTGTGCTCCAAAAAGATCGAACGCAATACTCCCGGCGCAGTACAAGCTTTGGGAGCAGAGGCGTGGCGACAAATAGCCAAATGTGGTACCCTCCAGGGTGGCGTCCTGGGCAGAACCAGGGGCGCCACCGGCCCGAGAGCTATATCTACCTCTCGAAGGAGTTTCCTGGCCCTAAACCCAAAGGGCTTAGGGTATGACTGGCGTCTCTCGGCGGCATAGGCACCATCGAGATCAGCTGCGGATGCAGTGAGAGCTGTTGGCGACTGGGGGAGGCGCCGGGCTCGCGCGTACAGGCGAGTGATGCACTGCACGCGGCGCAGAGCGAGTGGCATCTCCCCAGCATCGACCAACAGGCTCTCAATGGGGGAAGTGCGGAAGGCACCGGTCGCAAGGCGAAGGCCGGTGTGGTGGATCGAATCCACCTTGCGCAATAAACGCTCAGCTGCGGATGCATAAAACTCGCATCCGTAGTCGAGCTTCGAGCCAACAAAGGATCGATAAAAAAGTTAGGCGGTAGCCCTATCAGCGCCCCAAGCGCTGAACGTCACGGAACGGAGAATGTCCATGGCGCGGGTACAAGAGACCCTAAGGCTGCGAATGTGAGCCTCCCAGGTGAGGCGTCGGTCGAATACAAGACCAAGGAAACGGTGCGACTCAACCACATCCAGGCGCACCCCATTAAGAAACAAATCTGGGTCGGGGTGAAGCCGTGGATGGCGGCAGAAGTGCACCACCTTAGTCTTGGCCAAAGAAAACCGAAACCTGTGCGCTTCGGCATAGCGAGAGACGCGGTTCAATGCCTGTTGGAGTCGGCGCTCCAGAGTTGGCATCTGGGCCGCGCCAAAAGAGATCGAAAGGTCGTCCAGGTAGAGCGTAGCGAGAACATCTTCCGGCAGCACCGAGGTGATGCCGTTGATGCTCAGGGCAAAGAGTGTGACACTGAGGACACTTCCCTGCGGGACACCCTCTTCCTGCTCCTTTGGGCCGGAGAGGGCTCCCCCCACCCGTACGCGGAATCGACGATCTCGCAAAAATTCAGATATAAACATTGGGAGGCGTCCCCTCGCCCCCATCGTGTGGAGAGTCTCCATGATACCGTATCGCCATGCGGTATCATAGGCTTTCTCCAGATCAAAAAACACCGTGGCGTAGTGCTGTCTACGAAGGAAAGCCTCGCAGACGGCATTTTCCAGTCGGAGCAGAGCATCCGACGTGGAGTGGAACTTACGGAAGCCGCACTGTGCAGAAGACAGATGGCCTCCGCTGTCCAGGAAATAGGCTAATCTAACATTTACCAATTTCTCCATCAACTTGCACACGCAAGAGGTTAGAGAGATTGGGCGGAAACCGGTCGGAGTAGAGTGATCTCTCCCCGGCTTGCGAAAGGCGAGCACAGTAGCGATTCGCCAGGAGTCTGGGAGGAGACCTTCCACCCAGATCCTGTTGAACAAATCTAATAGAAAGGCCATGCCTCGCTCACCCAGGTGTCGAAGCATGGCGTACGGGACATCGTCCGGACCATGGGCGGTGTCCGCGCACGAAGCGAGAGCGGAACGCAACTCACTCACAGTAAACTTGTCGTTGAAGGGTTCTCCGCCTCTGGAGGTAAAGTCCAGCCGGCGGCCTTCCGCGACATCACGACGTGCATTGAATGCTGGCGGAGCAGCATCACGGCTAGAGAATGCGGAAAAAGCGGTCGCTAAGGATTCCGCCACGGACGCGGGGTCCGAGATTGCGGTCCCATTCTCCTGGAGAACGGGAGGGGGGTCCTGCGAGAACTTGCCCCGAATCCTTTTGACTCGCTTCCACACCTCAGCTAAAGGGGTCTTCCCGTTAAGTGAAGACACGTATGCCCGCCAAGAAGAGCGGCGGGCGTGCTTCGAAATATACCGGAACCTAGCCCTAACCCGACGAAATTCAGCGACGGTGAAATCGTTCGGGCGGCGCTTATAGCGCATGTAGGCATAACGCTTCTGTTTGAGGGCCGTCTCACACTCGGCCGACCACCATGGGAGTGGTCGGCGTGCAAAACGGCCAGACGTCCTAGGAATAGTAGTCAGGCCCACGGCGATGAGGTTGCCGGAGAAGAACTCAACGGCCTCATCTACCGACCTAAACTCCTTGACTGAGATAGAGAATTCAGTCATTTCCTGAAATGCAGGCCACCGCGCCCGCGCCAAGCACCACCGAGGTGGTCTCTCAGGCGGCAGTTGCCCTGAAAATGATATTTGAATGGGAAAGTGATCACTACCATGGAGGTCATCGACCACCCCCCAATCAAAATCAGGCTGTGCATCCGAAGAGCACAAAGATAGGTCAAGGCAAGAAAATGAAGCGGTTCTCGGACAGTGATGCGTAAACTCATCCACGTTTAGGACACCCATCTCAAGCTCTTCGATCAGATCGGCAAGGACTTGTCCCCTGGGATTTATGGTGTAATCTCCCCAGAGAGGATGCCTGCCGTTCAGATCTCCAAGCAAGAGATAGGGCCTCGGCAACCGTGCCACGACGCGGCGAAAGTCCCCCGCGTCGAAGTCAGCTGACGGTGGAATGTACGCAGAAATGATAGTATACCTCCTATCCAGGTGCAGCTGCACAGCCACTGCCTGAAAGGAGGTATCTAAAGAGAAAGGAAGAACGGAGACATCATGCCGGGTGTAAACCGCGCATCCCCCAGCCCGGCCGTCCCGCGGTGGTTGGGTCGCAAGACCCTTATACCCCGGGAGGGCAGGCAGGGGGCACGCGCCTAGCATGGTCTCCTGCAAAAAAATAGCTAACGGGGAACGGGATGAGGCGAGCCTCCGCAGCTCCTCCCAGCTGGCCCGGAGTCCACGGCAATTCCATTGAAGGAATATGCCCTCCAGGCCTAGCTCGGAGGAGACGCGGGGGCCCTCCTCGAATTGAAGACCCTCACGGGAATGGCCGTACGCTTCCCGGGGGCAGAACCCCGGGCGCTGTTGGCCGGACAAAGCGCTGAAGGCGCTGTCGCCTTCGAGGACTTATTGGGGGAGGTTGGGCTCGCCATGCGAGTCTTTTCCTCCCTTCGCCTCGAAACTTTAGGCGGGCGTTGCGGCTTCGGAGGCGGGGGGCCCTCTTTTCGAGGAACCACCGTCTCCGAGCCACTCGCTCCACCTCGGGGCGTGGGCAAAGGGGCCGAAGCTCCTTTGTTGCTGTCCTCCTTTCGGGGAACAGCTTTAGGAACCCCGGAAGATGGCCTAGCGACCATCTTCAGGGGTGTTGCCTCCTGTGAGTCTAACGACTCGGTGGAGGCGCGTGGCCGTTTCGCTTTACGCGAAACGGTCACGCTGGGGGAAGAGGGGGGAGCCCTGGTTTTAGCCGGGGCAGGGTATGAACCCTTTTTGCCGCCAGCTTTACCAGGGGAGCGCCCAGGTTGGGTAGAGCCCACAGAAGGGCTCCGAATGGGCGCGGAAACAACCGTGCTCGTTGGCCTGGATGGGCCAGGAGCAGAGGGTGCCTTTCTAACTATTGAGGCATATGACGTCCCAGGCAGAGCCGGGCGCGCCAGGACCAAGTCCTTTGCCTCGCGGAATGAGAGTCGATCCTGGGCCTGAACGGCCAGGATTTCTTTCTCAAGGAGATATGCACCACATTGCTTCGAAGAAGCAGGGTGCGGCTCTCCGCAATTGACACACTTGGCCACACACGATTTGGACTTATCGTGTGCGACCTTGGAGCAATTTACACAGACTTCGGGTGACCCCGATTTTGCACGTCTACATGATCGATTCGTATGGCCGAAGCGGTGGCAGTAATAGCACCGCCGCGGCAGTGGCACGAATGCCTTCACGCGGTAGTGGTACCAACCGGCACGCACCGATTTAGGGAGCTTGTCACAGTCGAACGTGACGAAGAGTGTAGGGGTGGGTCTCGAGGCCCCTCCCTGTTTTCTCATCACACGTTCGACCTTGACCGCCCCATGGTCGGCCAGCTCTAGGGTGATGTCCTCAATGGAGTAGTCAACGAGTTCCCTCGCATAAACTACTCCTTTCACAAAGTTCATGGTAGAGTGCGGCGTCACACTCACCGGGGTGCCATGAAGTGTCCGAAGAGCACTTATCTTGGCCGCCTCGGCGGGATTCGCCGCATTCGCCAGAAGGCTCCCGTCCGAGAAACGGGTTACCTTCGGCTCTCTACCAATTGCACTAGCTAATCCTCTCCTCTGATGGATCATGTTGCCCTTGGACAACATGGTGCCATCAGTGGAGCGAATAACGAGGAAGCGTTTGAAGCCAGCGGGCTCGAAAACGCCAGGTAACCTCTGAATGAGGGGCCCCGATGTCATCGAGGCTCCGCCCTGTGCACTCTTGGTCTTAGTCAGGGGCTCCGCACACGAGGGGGTAGAGGGGCCGGATGTGCCGATCTTGGCTTGGTCGCCTACCAAAGTGGCAGCAGACCCATCCGTCCCCGCAGCCCCCGCGGATGGAGAGGAGCCCCGAGTCTTTTTCGTCTTTCTTGTCTTTTTCTTCTTTTTAGGAGAGGAGGGCGGGGAATGAACCCGTTTTTCACCCCCGCCGGTAGAAGCCCCCAGGCCAGATGGACCGGCCTCAGCCAGGTCCTTCTCTGAAATGGAGAAGGTCCCGGTGGGCGCAGGGGATTCATCCGGAGGAGATCCCTCCCCTCCTTGTCCTGCCTGAGAATCCACAGCCGTTTGATGAGGACCTTGCATAGGGGCGGATTCGGGTTCGGTGCTTGGCGCCAAGCCCGGATTCCCCCCCATGGAAGGCCCTACCTTCTGAGGCTGGTTTTCCTCAAGGACCATGTCTATCACAGGAGGGGCCTCCAGTTGGCCATCCCCTCCCAGGACATCGCAGGTCCCCTTGGCAGCGTCATAAGTCTTTAGTGGGGAGGCACAGGCCTTGACCCCGGCAAGGTTTAATATTTTTGCCAGCAGGTCTTTTGAGGGAAGCGACCGAAGGGGCCTGGCTTCCCTCTCCCCCCTAAGGGGGTTTGCCCTACCGAGCCGCTTGTACGAGGGGCGGTCGGCAATGGGCTGCCTGCTGGCTTTCTTGGCAGTCCCCTTAGAAAGCATAGGAGGGACTGCCGCTGGAGATAGGGAGGTGCCCGAAAGCACCTCCAGAGAAGGGGGTGAGGGGGAGTCCCCTACACCCGTAGGCGTAGGAGAGGAGTAAGCCTCCTCTCCGGTTAAAGAGGTATGGAGGGTCCCCTGCGCAAGCACAGGGGGGGGGACCTCCATCTTTTCTGTGGAGCTGCACGAGGGCGGCTCCGTTGTTGTTATAGGGGGAATTAAGGGGAGATGTTTTTTTTTTTCATCATTGGGCATGGTGACCCTCTTTGTTTTACGGGACGCAATCGCTCACCACCTCTTGCAGTAGCCCGCACTGCAAGAGGTGCTTACAGGCCCGGCAGAGCCAGGTGCCGCCATTTGGGACCACCCCTCCCGCCTGGTGGCCTGGCAGTCCTTCGGCATGGCGGCTCCACCTTGAACACGGCGTAAAACGGATAGATTTTGAAGACGAGAGGAAAAGGGATGTGAGGAAGGTATGGGTGGGGATGAAGCAGGTTGTTAAAAGCCAACCACCCCAGACCGGAGCTCAGGGGTTAGGGGACATTGTCCCTTCCCCCCTCAGCCCCGATCCGGGACGATTGGCTGAGAAGAAGGTCAGCTTCTACCCTGTGAAATTAGAGGCTGACCAGAGAAAGTTGTGGGAGAGGTTGTATGAAAAGCGACGAGGTAGGATAGGAATACAGGCTATCTGAAGGAAGGAAGAGAGGCTAAGCTGGGGCCGGACGGGGCGCTGGATCCCGTCAGCACGGCGGCCAGGATGGCAAATCGCCGCGCCCCTTACGGGGAAGAGGAGAGGAAAAGGGATGTGAGGAAGGTATGGGTGGGGATGAAGCAGGTTGTTAAAAACCAGCCACCCCAGACCGGAGCTCAGGGGTTAGGGAACATTGTCCCCCACCCCCTCAGCCCCGATGCGGGACAGTTGGCTGAAAGGAAGGTCAGCATCTACCCTGTGAAATTAGAGACTGACCAGAGAAAGTTGTGGGAGAGGTTGTGTGAAAAGAGAGGAAACAAGTATTTTGAAGGAAGGAAGAGAGGCTAAGCTGGGGCCGGACGGAGCGCTGGATCCCGTCAGCACGGCGGCCAGGATGGCAAATCGCCGCGCCCCTTACGGGGTCAAAATGGTTTATGTCTGGATCGATATTATTGAAGTGATCGAGTTGTTCAAACATAAAGGTAGTTCTATTGGAATCTAAAAATTAATTTTACAAATTGAAATTTCGTTTAAAATATCTATAAACAGTTGAAATACTATTTTTATGATAACTTTAATAAGAGAAAATGGAATAAAGTTTGTAATACAATTGAAATAAAAGTAAGTGAATGCTAGGTCAAAACATGGTTTGTTTGTTTTTGTTTTTTTCACCTAAAACAGTAATATCGCCGAAGGTCCTATTACTAATCGTTCCAGAGATTCTCACCATTAAAGTCTGCAAGCGTCGAATTGAGGTGTTCCGACAGAAATTTTTGGAGGGCAGCTCGGGTATTGATTTTAGTAACTTGTTATCTAATTTAGGACGGTACTGTATCTATGTACATCTTAATCTCACCAAACTTGTCTCTTCTCTTCTCTTATCTTTCGTCTTGTTGAATTGACAAATAAAACTTCCAGGTTATTGGCATTATGTGTTTGAAGAAAAAGCATACTGGTCTCAATTACAAAGAGCACAAACTTCCACATAATCTGAAATACGCAGGATTTTATTTAAGTCCTATTAGAAATATCCTAAAGTGTAGAATAGAGTATCCTCTGAAATTTTCAGTTGACAGATACATACACTTGATTTCCTCTTCATATTACATCCTGCAGGAAAAAAAATGCTGTTATCATTATAAATATATGTATATTGAATAACCATGACTCTAGGAACCAAAAGGATGCGTATGTTTTATCATATTCTTGTATTTGGTAAATTAAACCATTTTATAATTGAAGGATACTAGTGGACCTTAAGATTAGTATCCTTTCATAAGTCAAATTGTTTTATTTACTAAATACAAGAGTATGATTAACAAATAGGCATCGTTATGATTCATAGTTATCTTCCTTCAGATGTAAGTAATTTCTTGTACGAGGTATTTAGTAAATATATAATGTATCTCTGTAGATATATTTAAATAATAAGCCTAGTTATATATTTTTGAGATGTTCATCATATTTCGTTCTTTCCCTTAAAATTATAATATGGTTTTATATTGTATGATTATATAAATATTCAGTTTTTAGTTTTTATAAGTAACATGATGTACGTAGATTCTGAGGCAATTATCCTTTTTTGGTATCCTAAATCTTCATTTTCTTTATTTTTTAAGTTCTATTAATATTTAATTCTTTGCTTAATTTTAAAAAACATCAAAATTAAATTAAGTAGATATTGAATAAAAGATTTTTCCTGAACAAACCATATGGATAATTACATTTAACCATCGGAATTTTAATTAACTGGAATAATTGACTAAAATACCTATCTTTTGACGTTTCATAATATCCTCTCTCAGTCGTATTTTGTGAAGGCAGCCATAATTATTTCCTAATACATCAAAGAAAACCTATTCAAACTAACTCCAAAATAGCTAAAAAACTATAGTACATCATTAAACTTTAGTAATACGATCTTAGCTTGTAAACTCACTATCAAACTTTATGAAGTTTTTCATACAAAGTACCTCTTAAATTATTTACAAACTCAATGAAAACTCCTTAAATTCTGAGAATTTGTAATCAGAAAGTAAATTTTCATTTGATTACTTCATACTACTCCCAATGGTACTGGTAGCATGATCGTTTTTTATAATTCGTTCATCTTTTTGTGCCCTATCGGAATGGAATTAAAAATTATAATACCTTAATTTAAGTTAGGCTAAAAATAAAATATGCCTTTTGGTAAAAGTCGAAAAAAATATATGGGATTTTTATGGAGTGTAGGCATTTTTACTACTATTCTCTCTTTATTAATGTATGTTAATAGTGTAATCGGCCATTTTCTAAATCATACTTACCTCCCTCTATTGTTTTGCTTCATTATACTTTTACATGGAGAAAGGTGAATATGTGAAAATTATTAGAAACAAATTATTTATCTATTTTTCCGCTTTCCTTTAGCACATTACTAATATCTGCATAATGTTTATAGAAGAGGAAACTATGTGGATAAGCTGTGTAAGCTCTTTGGGAGTGTTGTGATTACTAAGGGCAAATTGTCACCATATTTTTGGTACCGCTCCTGGGTAGGCTGATAGGTTTTATAATTTGGTTTAGTAGCTACCGATTAGCTTCTGCTGAGAGTAACTGGTATTCACGAGGCACTGCCTCCAAAATAGTAGAAAGCTCTCTTCTTGCTTGATTATAGGCTCGGTGAATCTTGGAGCTGGATTCAGTACTCTTTATTCGGCGGGAACTTTGAAGGTTTTCAGATGTTGATTTGAATATTCATCTGGAAGCTCCTTCCAACTTCCTTTTTACATAAACGGCCAGCATACATGAGGTATTTTTAAATTGTACAGAAGGGAATTAATTCTTATACATTCGTTATGATCTTGTTACATTAACTTATTTTACAGTCTTACACGATATAAAGTCCTTCAATTGTTATTTAATATTATACACGCAATTAATGAAATTATCCTTAATGACACTGTTCCTATTCAGAGCTCTCAATAAACAAACTGAGTTCATATTAGACCGCTTGATGCATTCAATATGAATTCAAATAATATTAAATTTCTTAAATTTACATACTTTAATCTATTGTACAATGATTTCCATATTTATTTAATCTTACGATTGTTTTATTATTGTACATAAGCAATTTAATAAGATGTAATAAATTTCCTTTAAAATATTTCTTCATTAGAATTGGGCGCAATTTAGGGTTAATTTTTTTTATTTTAATCACTTAATCTTAACAAATCCCAAATAAAGGCATTAGATTTTTTTTTTTTATAACGTTAAATCGACATACTTTGCATTGTTACCAAATGCCACAAATCACAATTTCACTTTTCCAGCATCGAGTAACCCGATTTATATTAAATATTTAGCAGACATCTAATTCTAAATGTTACCTACAGACTTTTACATTGAATTTATAATTACTGAACCTAAAATTTGATAAATTATGACAACGATAGAGTCACCTACTTTAACATTTTTTAGACGCCAATATTTATGTTTTTCAGCCGAAATCTATCGGGGCGAAGTTTGTTTCGTTCAAATGCGCATAGTCATGCGTGTTTGAGTTCTAATTCAAATCTTCAAGGCGCCATTTTTGTATTCACTTAAAGAATCCCAGAAATTAACCACAAACTTTTCAAAATGGAAAAAAAAGAAAATGCTTTTCACTTACATTATTGTGTGGGGTATAGCTTGAAAATAGTAGCGAGGAAGTAATTTTGAAAAAAAAGTCCCATTTAGAGACGAACGTTTGAAATAATGGCGATTGCTCTGGCCGGTCTCAAAATCATCTTTTGTTTCACCACATTTAAAAGAAAAATTATCTTGGATCGCTAACGCTTTAGCACACTCTTCACAATTAATTTGACCTTTAATTAATTTATGATCGGCTAAAATTTTATTATTTTTTTTCGATCGCAAAAAACCCGGAAAGTTTAAGAATACTTTTAGGTCAAGTTTCTATTTGAATTGCGAGATTGTATTTTTGATATCCTGCACGGTAATTCTGGCGTCGATCCCGTCTAAGGTGTCTCTCGATGGACGTGGAACAGTTGTGTCAATTTCTTCGTTGAGTTCTCTTACGATGTTTCTTTCAAAGTAGATGTCAAATTCCTTGTTGTCCTCTTCACTTATGCTAAATATTTTTTTCCAGTGGTCCCTGAGCAATTGTTCTATCTTTTCTTGGTCCTCTATGGTATTTCCTTGGTTGTCCTTTATTTTCATGTTTTGGGGTCCTGCTTTGCCTTTCAGTCGATTTATCTTACTCCAAAATTCTTTTACGGGTGCCTCGTTTTTAATTTTCTGTATGGTTTCGTTCCAGCGTTCCTTTTGTGTGTCTATTATGTCCGAATTCAGTTCTAGCTTTGTCCTTTTTACTTCGTTGTGTAGCTCCCTCGTCGGTCCGTTTTTCCAGATTTCCACTGATATTTCCTTGAGTTTTCTTTGTTTTCCTACCATTTTTGGTGTCCAGGTGAAATGTTTTAATTATTCTGTAGCGGTTTTTCGGTATGGCTTTCTCGTCAGCTGCTTGCATTAGTGTTCTTATTATGGCCAATTCTCGATCAATTTCTTCTAGTATTCTTGGTGTGTATGTGCTGAGTGCTCTCTTATATCTCTTCGTCTGCTCTGAGAAAGGCTTTTCTTCCCTTACCTGGGATTAAGATTGGTCTCTGGTTTATTGTAAGGATAGTTTATGTGTGGTCAGAACATGATATATCTTCCGGTTGCACATAATAGTTATAAGAGAGATAATTATTGCCTAAACAGATATCCGGTTTTGTAGCTGTAGTACCCGTTACGTATGTTGGGTAGTCAGGGTCCAGTCTTTGGCAGATACCTCTTGCGAGCAGTGCTTCGAGGTGTCTTCCTATTCCGTTTCTGGTTTTGTACCCGTTCGCTCGACAGTGATCGTTAAAATCGCCCATAAAGTTTACCGGGTTTCTGTTGTTTAAGATCTTGATGAAGTTGTTAATAGGCAATTGGTCTCTCCTTGGTGGTTGATTTTCCGGTGCGATGATGATGGTGGTTATGTGCATTCTTACTTCGATTGCGATGCAATATTCTTCAAGATTTTCCTTTGTTCTGAAGTCGATGCTTTTCTTTAATGCTATTGCAGCTCCGTCGTACTTAGTAATTCCAAATCTTAATTTCCTCAGTATCTAAGTTGATTCCGTATGCTGATATTAGGATGATGTCCAGGTCTAATTTTCTGAAGATGTTAGCGTATATCTGCCTTTTATTTCTCCATCCATTTATGTTTATTTGTAAAATCTTTAGGTCCGTCCTATCCATTGATGGTTCGTTAATCCTGTGGCGTTTCCGGTCCGTTTGATTTATTTATCCGTCATCAGAGTTTCTTCGGTTTTTCCTTTGTTGATGGGGGTGGGCTGAGGGAATTGCTTCTTGCGGACAGACTCGGGCTCCTTCCATACTTATACCTCCTTTTGCTTTTTTTTTTCTTTTGTTTCTTTTAGTCCTCTCCCCGGTTGACTCAGAACTTGTGTCATCTGAATAACTTTCCTCATCTGATTCGGTTGCGGTTTCTTCTCCTTGTTTTGTGGTCTTTGCTCTTTCCTCTCCCGTCTGCATTCTGAAGATGGCTGATGAGTCGACTTGATGTGGTACGACTATGGGTTCCATGCCATTCGATTTTAGTAGGCAATTTATGGTATTCTAGTAAGTCCCTGGTTGAAAAGCGTTTTGAAAATGTGCGTGTATCACACATTTTTAAATCTTTCCTATCATGCCTCCGGAGATATTGGGTAGTGCGTTTGGTGTGTTCACTTGGTTCTTGGTTGCTGATGCGTAGGTGTTGGTCATCTTTTTCTTCTTTTAAAATTCCTTTTCTCTTCTTTTCATTGCCTCTTTTCTTTTGGAGCACTGCTTCGCCATTGTGCTGTGATTGCCCTCGCAGTTCATGCACTTCATGAAGTCATGGCCCTCAGTGGCGAACTCGGATCACATGACTTGTCCTTTCTTGGGTCAGTTGGCCAAGGTGTCGTCTTCCATTGCGTAGCAAAAGAAACACATTTGTATGTTTAAAAATGTGTCACGTTGTATAGTAGCTGGTGGAATTAGCATACTAAAAGCCTTTGCTGCCCTTTCGGTGGTTTCGCAGATTACTTTAAATACGTGGGTGTGATCTTTAAATTTGATCACCACCTGTATCTTAATCCATCTTTGTTTATCCTAGAGTTCTTCTGGAATTTCTTCGCTTGAGTGGGAACCAGCCCAAGCTTCCACATTCCTGCACACGAAGCTCCGATTTGCAGCTATTTGTGGAGGAGTTTTCGCTTCAAGGTCCAGTTTCTTAAGGGTAATACATCCGGGCGTCGATAATAGTTGCTCTACATACTTTCCTTTTGGGCAGATCACTGTAACACCGTTGAGTGTTTTAATGCCTTTGATCAATGGGATTGAGAGGTCTGCAAGAAATGGTCTGAACTACTTGTTGCGGGGTCCTTTTTCTGCCGTTTGCGATTAATGTCAGCGGGAGCCTTCTTCAATTCTTCGAAGTTATCCATTTTCATCAACTAGTATGCCCCACTGGCGAGGGGGTTACTAGTAGTAGGACTCTGGAATAGAGACTAATATGTTCCAAAAGTGGAAGAGACCTCTATATATCCTAATTTTCCCAATTTATGAGTTTTCACGCTCTCCTTGGTTACCATACCTAGATACGCCTAGCCCTAACAGCAGTCCACAGTTGTGTGGCCGAGAATTATCCCCCCTTTTGTGGCCCCCTAACTATGTCTCCTGCAGGGGTTCACTATACCCTAGTACCAACTGCTTCTAAGACTCTGCCGGTGACAAAGTTATATAGCGTTAGTTATAAAGAAGCAGTAAGTCAAGGTTTGTACAAAAAATCAAATAGTTAGAAGAAAAGCAACCCACTTCAGTGGAGGCTTCATCGCTCACAAGGAAGAGGAGGAATCTCTACTCATCCCAGTGAGCACATATATTTCTTCAGGAGTATTTTCTTCCGAGCTTGCAGAGAATTCGTTTGTATATGTATGCATAGGTTTATTGTGCAATAGCGTACATTTATACATGATCTAATACAAATACAATAATAATATGATATAATAATATATAATTACACATAATATAAGCGTACACATTACACAAAGTGGGGAGCCCGCCAGTGTTTGCGTCGAGTAAGACGCGCCGGAGCGTCCCACGCGTGTCTTGTCTGCTGCAAGTGAGTGGCAGCGGTCCTCACCACAAGTCCAACGGCTGGGCACGGGCGACGGTCAGCGCGAAAGGGGTGCTGTTCTCAACACCTCCAGCAGCTGGTTTGTTGGAGTGTGGCAGACCACCTGGGCGGCTATTGCCTCTCGCACCCTCAGTAGGGCGCCTCTTACAGGGCAAACGGCTGGCGCGGGCTCTGGCCTGAGGCGAGCGGTGGCTGGGCAGTAGAGGAGGTAGTGCACCAGTGAGCGCCGGGAGCGGCCACCGCAGTGTTCGCACCTCCCTGCCACAAAGTCGGCGTGCAGCTTTTGCCGCGAAGATTAGCCCAGCCTCACACGCTGTAGCAGCACGCAGTTTGCTCTTGGCTGCTGGTAGGATGCGTTCAGTGGGCGATAGGCTGCGGCTGCAGGATAAAAAGCCGCTTGCCTCTTAGTTCCTTCCCATTCTTGGTGCTGCTGGTGGGCGTTGTGGGAGGCCTTGAGTTTGGCCTGCACCTAGAGCTGCTGCAAGGTGGGGCGCACGGTCCAGGTGATGGCCGTAAACAGCTCGATTGGCAGCCTCGTTGCCGCGCACGCCAAAGTGGCTGAAAGTACAGTGAAGCCGGACACGCCTGCCCTGAGCTGCCAGGTCCTGCAGGGTGCACAGGATGGTGGTGGTGAGGTGGATGTTGTCCCGGGTGTGGGCGTGGGCGTGCTGCAGCACCTGCAGCCCGACTGGGAGTCCATGTTTATAACCACAGTGGCGGAGCATAACTTGCTGGAGGGCGTGCAAGATTGCTACCAGCTCCGTCTGGAGGGTGTAGCAGTGGTCTGATGTCCCCCACGCCTTCGTCAGGCCGCTCATGCCGAAGGCGGCGCCGGACCTCCCGTTGTTGCGGTCGACGGAGCCTTAAGTGAAGTAGACTGCACTGCCTGGCTCCGTGACCTCAAACATGTCTTTGAGGGCGTGCTGGCACAGCTCGTCGGTGAAGCAGTGCGCTTTGCCGGCGGGCAGCTGTGTGGCGGTGAAGTCGGTGGCGGGGGGATCCAACGGTGGTGGTGGAACGTAGGTGGGGTTGAGAGTGTCGGGGTCGCGCCACAGCCAGTTCCATGCCTGGTTGAGGTTGTTGGTTGCTAAGCTGACGTTGACGAGTCACCTGTCGTTACGCAGGCACTCGATGCCCTGCGCCACGGCCATTCAGAGTCTCCTCTGCGTAACACCCTCCACGTCGCGCTGGAGCACTCTGGCCACCCGACAGGCCACAATACAATTCACCCTGGCGGTGAGGGGCGCCAGGTTAGCTTTGCTCTGCATGATACAGGCACTGCACCACCTCGGTGCCCCCAACATGGTCCTCATGGTGGTGTTTTGCACCAATTCCAGGCGCTGTTGCTGCTGCCGGTGTATCGCTACAAGGAACGGTGCACTGTAGTTCACTTGGGAGCGCACATGCTGCGGGAAGGACAGCCGCCTGTCCAAACACACTCCGAGGTACTGGTAGATGTCGGTCCAGGCCAACCCGAATTCTTGGACGCGCAGCTGCTGGCCAGCAGGTATGGAAGTCTTGATGGCCATGGCCTGGAACTTCTCAGCCGAGATCTTGAGCCCCAGCTCTTCGCACTTGGCAGTGATGGCGTGCAGCGCTTGTTGAGTCCGCGGTAGCTTGTCGCCACGCCCGGTGACGACGAGGAGGGGTTCGTTGGCGTAGCTGAGGAGGATGGTTCCTTTCCGATAGGGCAGCGCACCTGCTGCTCCATCCGCACATTGAAGAGGATTGGGCTGAGGATGCGAAAATGGGGCTTCCCGTTCTCGAAGTTAAGGTAGGGAGACTAGTGACCCTGAAACTTCACACGGGCTCGGCGAGCGTGAAGGTAGTCCTGGAGCCAGCCCCACAGTCTCCCTCGGATACCCTTTCTCACAAGAGCTTATAGTATGGCGCTGGGGCTAGCCAGCTCGAAAGCCTTCTCCTGGTCAAGGAACACTACGATGGTGGGCTGGTTGTTGGCGTAAGCCAGTAGAGTGATGAGGCAGTCCGCCTTGCTCACCGCCATGGTGTAGCTAAACACGTAGTGGTGATGGCTCCCCACACTCCACTGTAGGCGACTCAGCGCCATCCTCTCCGCTGTTTTTCCAGTACAGCTCAGGAGAGAGATTGGCCTGAAGGTGGTGTGATCCTTCGGCTTGGTGGTGGGCTGGCTGTCGGCGTCCTTCCAGGAGGGCGGCAGACGGCCTGCCAGACAGGACGCGTTCAGAAGGGCTAGCAGCGCGGCATCCCCGGCGGGCCCAGCGTGCGCTAGCATTAAGTACCGCACTCCGTTGGCCCGCACCACTGTGTCACGCCCACGCTTTGCCCTGGCCAGCTCCTTGAGCGTGAAAGGCTGGTCCGTCGCGTGCGGCTGGCCCTTCGCTTCCCTAACCTCTTCGTCGCGCTGTGGGTGTAGCTGTTGCTGGAAATGGCAGGTGTAGGGAGGGAGCTGCTTGCTGTAACACCTCGCTGTAAAGCAGTTTGCCAGCCGATCTGCTTCTTGCTGTGGGCGTCGTTGAGAAGCCAGGCGGATCGGGAAAGCGCCTGAGGCCTTCTTTAAGCACCACTACACCTGGCTGAGGGAGGTGTGTTGGCTGCAAGAGGCACACCGCTCCAGCCACTTTGCCTCCCTGGCGCTCAGGGATACCTGTCGTGCGCGGGCTACCACGTCCTGCAGGAGCTGCAGGTTGATGGCGGTCGGGCGCTTCTCGTACATCCTCCTGTGGACGTTGATACGGTGATTATGCTCTCAGACTTCCTCGTTATCCAACCACCAGTCCGACGCCACCGGCGGTTAGAGGCTGTCCTGGACCTGGCCGTGTATACTACACTCTCTATGGCCACCGTAAAGTCCCTCTCCTGCAGGTGCAGGTCCGCAGGAGGCACATACGTGGACCACCATTTGTCCAGGGCGGCTTGGACCTTAGCCCAATCCATCCTCCTGACGTTTAATTGAGGTGGCGGGAGAGTATGGGCTGGTTAGGGTGGGGCTGGATCTGCCAGGTGGGGCCGGGCTGTAGGTCGCCCGACACCAGCGTGAGGTCGAGCCACCCCCCATGTACGTGTGTGGCCTCCCCGGTGTTCAGTAGTCGGACGTCAGGGACTTCTTCGAGCAGGTCGGCCAGGTGGCGCCCAGTCACGTGTGTGGATGACACAGAGTGCAGCACGGGGTGGTGGGCGTTGAGGTCGCCCGCCACAAGGAGGCTGGAGTGGGATGCGAGGGAGTGCAGCTCCCCAGCATCCAGCAGGTATCGCTTGCTCCTGTATATATTGTATACCGTGAGAGTGAGCGGTCCCAGCTGCAGCTCCAGTACCAAGACCTCCAAGCCGTCACCACAGTACACGGGTGCGGGAATCCTCCTGTGCGAGATGGTGCTCCGTATGAGGGCTGCACTGCCATGCCCATTTCCGTCACCAGCTGGAAGCGAGTGGAGGGTGTAGCCTGCGACTCGCCATTCAAAGCCGGCAGGCGTGAGCGTCTCCTGTAGGAGAACCAGCTGCAGGTTTTCTTGGAAGACGGCTTGCAGCACCTGATCTTTCTTGGGCGGGTGCCCTGCACATTCCCATGCAGCACCTTCAGAGTGTGCTTTGGCGCTTGGGCTGGGTGGGCGGGGCTGTCCCCTTCGCCTCCATCTTGGTTGTGGGTGTGCATTGGGTGAAAAGAGTGTTGGGTTGGCCCCCTCAGCATTGTAGATGATGGTGGGGGCTGGAGCGCACCCCCTGTGACTGCAGGGAGTCCTCTTCGCGGAGGGGTGCGTTGAGGTCTTGCTCGTTGGGAGCTGCGGTGCCCTGCCGCCAGTCAAGCAGCCCCCTTACAAGTCGCACCACAACACGAGGATGACGTCTGCAATGACTCTGCCATCTTCGTTGAATGCCTCGCCGTAGATAGAGGGTCCACATGGAGACTCTTTCAGAGGTTGTGCATTGAGAAGCGCCGTGAGCGGCTCCTCGACAAGGCGGGCGCGGTGGTCCCGACGCCTGTGTCCCCCCCTCCTCTGTGGTTTGTGGACACAGGTGGTGGGTGGCTGGGTGGAGGTGTGATCAAATTTGCTGGTTGTGCAGCTGCTGGTACCCCCTGTCGCTCCCTGCCCGTCGTCTTCCCCTATCTCGAGCTGACTTGTGCCCGGCTGTTGAGGGGTGAAGGGGAAAGGAAGCCCACGCCGGCCTTTTTGGTGGTGGTGCTGGAACAAGGCGTCGACTGCCTTGTTGCTGGGGGGGGGGGCACGTGGTTCTTCATGCCGCGGCTGTTTCCCACTCGCTGCTTGCTGCTCCCCCTCATGTGTACCACCCAGACGTGTGCCAGGCAGGCCGAGAGTCGTTGGTGGATGGGCAACCCACGCCGACCCGACCCGACTGGTGGTGGCGCTACAATAAACCGATGGTTTCTTCTTTGCTGGGTTGGAGGGGAATGTGGTTTCCTCTGCTGCTGCTGCCAGTGACCCTGTGGCATCCTCCTCATTCACTATACGCACTTCATGTTCCAAGCGTGGTGCCCTCCGGTGTAGTTGGGGCACCGTACCACAGGGGTCTCGATGGCCTCGAGGCGACCGATGCACTCCTCCGTTGGGTGCGCTTGGCTGCACACGCCGCACCTGACGGGGTGTTCGCACATAGCCTGGAGATGCCCGAAGCGCTGGCACTTATAGCATCTCACAGGCTCCGTCTGGTAGGGGCGCAGAGCGTAGCGGCTCCAGCTGCCCAGGTCCAGCTTGGGTGGTGTTGGCATCTCGTACACTACCAGGATCTGCCTGGTTGGGACTTTGTCTTTGTGTGCCAGGAGCCGTGTTGCTGAGAGCCTGTTACCCAGCCTCTCTCCTCCTCCTGCTAGAATTCTTCGTTCTGTGGGCTCTTGTCAAAAACTAGAAGACCACTTTTATCGCTAAGGGCCGCTTCCGGCTTCTCTCCCCCGGAGAATTTCTCCTACAGGTTGCGGGCGTTCCTCTTCGGTGTGGAGGTCTCCGTCGGTGACGCTGAAGCAGACCCATTCCGCGTCCGCTTCGCAGATCTTCGTGGGGTGGCTATGGACGCTGATCCACGCATAGTAGCGTAACTCTTCTTCTCCCATCAAGACCACAGAATCTAAAGCAGGAAAAGAACAGGAGGTATCTCCAATCAACCCGTTCACGCTTGTTTCTGCCTCTTTTGAAAGCCACGGAATCAGGAGGAATATCCAATCAGACCGAGGCTTCCCTTATGAGACAAACCAGGCAGAAAAGGAGTAGCTGTTCCTTACTAATGCAGTGGGAAAGTCCTTCGGCAGGGCGTAGTGTGCGTGCGATGAACCATCTCTGGACTTCGTTTGTGGTATTTCAATGCCTGACTTAGGATGTAATTAACTAAAATTAAACTGTTAACGTAAATTCAAATCCCTCTTAACGTTATATAATTTAAACTGCCCAGTTAAATTAATTCAAAATGTGTCTCATTTTCCTTAAAAAAGTTATATTTGTATGGGTAACTAAATAAATTTTTCTCTCTGTCTTTTAAAGGAACTTCAAAAGAACTTTAAAAGGAAACGAAAGACTGTAATATAGTAATTTTTCGTTAGTAAATATAACATTAGTGTAAATTTTTGATAGATAATAATTTAAATCTTATTTCCGCGATGTATTATTATACATATATCTAGTTTAATTGACGATAAAAATAGAATATTTGTTCTAGAGCATTAGAAATAAGAGAAATGTTGACAGTCGGGTACAAGGAGAGATAGGACTTAAGAAAACAACAAATGTAATGGTTTTGTTTTGTTTCTGTAATATGCAGATATTAGCGATTAAAATAATAATCATTATATTATACAATAATGTTAATGTAAGTAGAAAGAATATATTTAATAGTATTGCAACAAATTACATGTATAAAGAAGAATTCGAGTGAAATGTCAAAATGCCGCATGTATGCGGGCTGTGTATGTGGACAGGACTTACACGCTCGAGGAGCTGGCAAGGGCGAAGCGTGGGCGTGACACAGCGGCGGGAGCTAACGGAGTGCAGTAATCTATGCTGGTGCACGCTATGCCCACCGGGGACGCCGCGCTGCTAGCCCTTTTGAACGCATCGTGGTTTGCAGGCCGTCTGCCGCCCTCCTGGAAGGACGCTGACATCCAGGCCATCCCCAAGCCGAAGGATCACACCACCTTCAGGCCTATCTCCCTTCTGAGCTGCACTGGAAAAACAGAGGATGGTGCTGAGTCACATAAAGTGGAGCGTGGAGAGCCTTCACCACCACGTGTTCGGCTACACCATGGGGGTGAGCACGGCGGACTGCCTCATCACCATCCTGGCTTATGCCAACAACCAGCCCACCATCGTAGTGTTCCTTGACCTCAATAAGGCTTTCGAGCTGGCTAGCCCCACGCCATACTAGCCTCCCTTGTGAGTAAGGACATCCAAGGGAGACTGCTGGGCTGGCTTCAGGACTACCTTCACCCGCGCCGAGCCCGTGTGAAGTTCGTGGGTCACAAGTCTCCCTACATCACCTTCAAGAACGGGACTGCCCAGGGCGGCATCCTCAGCCCGTTCCTCTTCAACGTGCTGATGAAGCAGCTGGTTGCCCATGCCTATCGGGAAGGAACCATCCTCCTCAGCTACGCCGAAGACCTGGCCCTTGTCGTCACCTGGTGCGGCGACAAGCTCGCGCGGGCCCAAGAAGCGCTGCACCTCATCACTGCCAAGTGCGAAGAGCTGGGGCTCAAGATCTCGGCCGAGAAGTCCCAGGCCATGGCCATTAGGACTTCCACACCTGCTGGCCAGCAGCTTTGCGTCCAAGGAGGTGGCCTGGCTTGGACCGACACCTACCAGTACCTCAGAGTGTGTTTGGACAGATGGCTGTCCTTCACGCAGCATGTCACGCACCTGAGGGAACGGAAGCAGGCCCGGCTGAATGTGATGAGGGCCATAACGCGGCTGAGCGCTGATGCAACCTTCCCCGTCCTCCACCTCTACTACCTGCAGGCAGTGCCCTCCCTAGTAGACTACAGTGCACCGGTCCTTGTAGCGCTACACCGGCAGCAGCAAAAGCCCCTCGTGGTGATGCAAAACACCGCCATGAGGACCATTTTGAAGGCACCCAGGTGATGTAGTGCCTGTGTCATGCCGAATGAGGCCAACCTTGGTCCCCCTCACCACCAGGCGGGATTGCATTGTGGCCTGTCGGATGCAGAGAGTGCTCCAGCGCGACGTGGAGGGTGTTGGGCATAGGAGACTCCAAATGGCCGTGACGCAGGGCATCGACTGCCTGCGCAACAACATGTGGCTCGTAAACGTCAGCCTAGCAACTAATTCCCTCAACCAGGCAGGTAACTGGCTGTGTCGCGACACCGCACGTCCCTAACCTTGCCTACGTTGCACCACCACCATGCCCCCCCCCCCACACGCCACTCACTTCACCGCCACACAGCTGCCCGCCAGCAAAGCGAACTGCCTCACCGAGAAGCTGCTCTATCACGCCCTCATGGCCATGTCTGAGGTCACGGAGCCAGGCAGTGCATTTTACTTCGCCGACGGCTCCGTCGACCCCGACAGCGGGTGGTCCGGCGACGCTTTCGTCACCAGCGGCTTGACGCAGGCGTGGAGGACATCAGGCCACTGTGGTGATACACACGGACTCTCGGTCTGCACTGCAGGCGCTCCAGCTCGCCCACGCCTGAATGTGATGAGGGCCATAACGTGGCTGAGCGCTGATGTAACCTTCCCCGTCCTCCGCCTTTACTACCTGCAGGCAGTGCCCTCCCTAGTAGACTACAGTGCACCAGTCCTTGTAGCGCTACACCGGCAGCAGCAAAAGCGCCTGGTGGTGATGCAAAACACCGCCATGAGGACCATTTTGAAGGCACCCAGGTGATGTAGTGCCTGTGTCATGCCGAATGAGGCCAACCCTGGTCCCTTTCACCACCAGGCGGGATTGCATTGTGGCCTGTCGGGTGCAGAGAGTGCTCTAGCGCAACGTGGAGGGTGTTTGGCATAGGAGACTCCAAATGGCCGTGGCGCAGGGCATCGACTGCCTGCGCAACAACATGTGGCTCGTAAACGTCAGCCTAGCAACTAATTCCCTCAACCAGGCAGGTAACTGGCTGTGTCGCGACACCGCACGTCCCTAACCTTGCCTACGTTGCACCACCACCATGCTCTCCCCCCCCCACACGCCACTCACTTCACTGCCACACAGCTGCCCACCAGCAAAGTGAACTGCCTCACCGAGAAGCTGCTCCATCACGCCCTCATGGCCATGTCTGAGGTCACGGAGCCAGGCAGCGCATTTTACTTCGCCGACGGCTCCGTCGACCCCGACAGCGGGAGGTCCGGCGCCGCTTTCGTCACCAGCGGCTTGACGCAGGCGTGGAGGACATCAGGCCACTGTGGTGATACACACGGACTCTCGGTGTGCACTGCAGGAGCTCCAGCTCGCCCACGCCTACATCCAAACCCGCGCCCACGCCCACACCCGGGACAACATCCACCTCACCACCACCATCCTGTGCACCCTGCAGGAACTGGCAGCTCAAGGCTGCTGCCGACGAGGCTGCCAAGCGAGCCGCCCACGGCTTCACCATCACCTGGACCGTGCGCCACCCGCTGCAGCAGCTCAAGGTGCAGGTTAAACGCAGGGCCACCCACAACTCCCTCCAGCAGCACTAAGAATGGGAAGCAACTAAGAGGCAAGCAGCGTGGTATGCTGCAACCACAGCCTATCTCCAACTGAACTCATCCTTCCAGCAGCCCAGAGCGAACAGCGTGCTGCTACAGCGTGTGAGGCTGGGCTACTCCATGCGGGAAGGGCTGCACCTTGACTTTGTGGCAGGGAGGTGCGACTCTGTGGCGGCCGGTCCCGGCGCCCATTGGTGCACTACCTTCTCTTCTGCCCAGCCGCCGCCCGCCTCAGGCCAGAGCAAGCGCCCGCCCGTTACCCTGTAAGAGGCGCTTTACTGAGGGTGCGAGAGGTAAAAACCGCCCAGGTGGTCCACCACACCCAGAAAAACGAGCTGCTGGAGGTGCTGAGAACAGCACCCCCTCCGCGCTGATCACCGCCGGCTCCCAGCTGGGCGACGGGTGGTGAGGACCGACGCCACCCACCTCGCAGCAGATAAGACACGCATGGGACGCTCCACCGCGTCTTACTGCACGCTAACACTGACGGGCTACCCGCTTTGTGTAATGTGTACGCTTATACTACGTGTATTTATATATTATTGTATCATACTATTACTGTATTTGTATTGAATTATTTTTGTATTTGTATTAGATTATGTATAAACGTACGCTATTGCATAATAAACCTATACAATCAATCAACATTCTAGGATGAGTCCTCTTATCAATTAAAGACATTCTGAAGACCTTCCAAGTTCCCGCTGAATAAAGAGGAGGAAATCTCTGATCACATTTACACAGCCTACAATCAAGAAAGAAATTAGCTTTTTACTCTTTAGGGGTTGGTGCCTTTTGAATATAAGGCATTTACAGTGGAAGCAAACAGGCAGCCGCCAAGCTGAAACAAGAAACCCAATTGGCTGCCCCAGGAGTGGTACCAAACTCGGTGACAAATCACGGCTTGTGAATTACACCACTTTTAAAGAGGCTTACCCAGCCTATACAACCTATAAAATATACAAAAAAATGCGAGAAAGTACGCAAAACCTAACTCAACCTTACCTAGATTAACATTAAAAGCAATAATTTCTCTAAGAAAGAAATGAATATTTAGTATCAGTGTAAAAAACTGCATTAGTGGAGAGATTGAAATTAAGATCGGAGAACGACCACCCAACTCTCAAATATATATATATATATATATATATATATATATATATATATATATATATATATATATATATATATATATATATATATATATATATATATATATATATATATATATATATACATATATTCGAATTCAAATTTTATCGGACAACTGGACTCTTTCTTATTATTTATATATACGAGGGGCGGTCAATAAGTTTTGCGAATCGATAGGGCAAAACAAAAGAAGGGGAATGGCTGTTTGTGGGGTGTTAGGACAAGTTATGACACGTCAGGACCTGCACCCGCATGCTCCTGCCTCGTCTATTTAAGAAGCAGCAGCTTATCGCAGATCGTCCGTCGCAAATTTTTTAACAATGGGGAAGGTTGAGCAACGCATAGTGATCAAATGTGAGACCAAGGAAGGCAAGAATGCAAATGAGATCCATGAAGGCATGGTTGCAGTGTATACCGACACCGCCCCTTCCTATGCAACCATTGCTCGCTGGAATAGGGAGTTCTGCCATGGTCGTGAGTCCCTTTAAGATGACCACCGTCCAGGACGCCCGTTGGACGTGACCAAGGTGAACACTGTGGCCCGTGTGGAGAGGATATTCCTCGAAAATCGACGGACGAAGGTCGAAGAAATCGAGCGACAACTTGGAATATCACATGGAAATGTTATCAACATCATCAACGACAATTTGGCCATAACCAAGGTCTCTGCCCGTTGGGTCCCTAGAAACCTCAGGTTCCATGATCGACTTCATCGTCTTAAAAGTCCACAAGGCCAGAGTTGCATAAGCTGCTTTGCGTGAGCCGGGATTCGAGGAGCTCAATCATCCTACCTATAGTCCAGATCTGGCCCTTAGCGACTACTTTTTATTCCGCCAGCTCATGGCTGCACTGCGTGAACGCCGGTAGGAGACGATGAAGATGTCCAGCTCGCCCTCCGTAAGGGGCGCGGCGATTTGCTATCCTGGCCGCCGGGCTGACGGGATCCAGCGCTCCGTTCGGCCCTAGCTTAGCCACTCATCCTTCCTTCAGATAGCCTGTATTTCTCCCCTACTTCGTCGCTTTTCATACAACCTCTCCCACAACTTTGAATGGTCAGCCTCTAATTTCACAGGGTAGATGCTGAACTTCTTTTTAAGCTAACCGTCCCGGATCGGGGGTGAGGGGGAAGGGGAAAATGTTCCCTAACCCCTGAGCTCCGGTTCAGGATGGGTTTTTTTTAACAACCTGCGTCTAAGGTGGAGCCGCCATGCCAATGGACTGCCAGGCCACCAGGTGGTAGGGGTGGTCCCAAATGGCGGCGCCTGGCTCTGCTAGGCCTGTAAGAACCACTTGCAGTGCGTGCAACGGCGAGAGGTGATGAGCGGTTGCATCCCGTAATAAAAAGAGGATCACCATGCCCAATGATGAGCCCAACGCCCAAAAAACCTTTAACTCCCCCTGTAGAAACGACCGAGCCGCTCTCGGGCAGCTTTACAGAAAAAAATAGAGGTCCCCCCCCTGTGCTTGCGCAGGGAACCCTCCATTTCTCTTCAACCGGAGAGGAGGCTTACTCCTCTCTTTCGCTTACGGGTGTAGGGTACTCCCCCTAACCCCCTTCTCTAGAGGTGCTTTCGGGCACCTCCGTTTTACCAGTGGCAGTCCCCTCTGTTCTTTCCAAGGTAAAAGGCAAGGAAGCCAGCAGGCAGCCCTTAGCCAGACGCTCAACATCAAAGCGGCTCGGTAAGGCAAACCCCCTTAGGGAGGAGAGGAAAGCAAAGCCCCTTCGGTCGCTTCCCTCAAAAGATCCGCTGGCAATAATATTAAACCTTGCCGGGGTCAAGGCCCATGCCTTCCTACACAAGACTAATGACGATACTGCCAACGGGACCTGCGATGCCTTGGGGGGTTCTGGACAACTGGAAGCCCCCCTGAGATAGACATGTTCCTTGAGGAAACCCAGCCTTAGACGGTTAGGCCTTCCATGGGGGGGGATCCGGGCTCGGCGCCAAGCACCGAACCTGAATCCGCCCCTATGTAAAGGCCTCTTGAAACGGAGATGGTTTCCGAAGCAGTACAAGGAGGGGAGGGATCTCCTCCGACCGGTGCTCCCGTGACTACCAGGACCTTCTCCATTTCGAAGAATGACCTGGCTAAGGCCGGTCCATCTGGTATGGGGGCTCCTTCCAGGGGGTGGTGAGAAGCAGGTTCATTCCCCACCCTCCTCTCCCCCCCAAAAGAAAAAGACTAAAAATACAAAAAAGACTCGGGTCTTCTCTCCATCCGCGGGGGCTACGGGGACGGATGGATCTGCTGCCACTTTGGCAAGCGACCAAGCCAAGATCGGCACATCCGGCCCCTCTGCCCCCCCGGTTGCGAAGCACCTGACTAAGACGAAAAGTCTACAGCGCGGAGCCTCGATGACATCAGCTGCCTGATACAGAGGTTACCTGGCATTTTCGAGCTCGCTGGCTTCAAACGCTTGCTCGTTATTCGCTCAACTGATGGCACCATATTGGCCAAGGGCAACATGATCCATCAGAGGAGGGGCTTAGCTAGTGTAATTGGTAGAGAGCCGAAGGTTACCCGTTTCTCGGACGGGAACCTTCTGGCGAATGAGGCGAATCCCGCCGAGACGGCTAAGATAAGTGCTCTTCGGTCACTTCATGGCACCCCGGTGAGTGCGAAGCCGCACTCTACCATGAACTTTGTTAAAGGAGTAGTTTATGCGAGGGAACTCGATGACTTCTCCATTGAGGACATCACCCTAGAGCTGGCCGACCATGGGGTGGTCAAGGTCGAACGTGTGATGATAAAACAGGGAGGGTCATCGAGACCCACCCCCACACTCTTTGTTACGTTCGACTGTGACAAGGTCGCTGAGTTGGTGCGTGCCGGTTGGTACCGCTACCGCGTGAAGGCATTCGTTACACTGCTGCGGCGGTGCTGTTAATGTCACCCCTTCGGCCATACGAATCGTTCTTGTAGACGTGCAATGTCGGGGTCACCCGAAGTTTGTGTAAATTGCTCCAAGGCTGCACACCATAAGTCCAAATCGTGTGTGGCCAAGTGTGTCGATTGCGAAGAGCCGGACCGTCCTTTTTCGAAGCAATGTGGTGCATATCTCCTTGGAAAAAAAATCCTGGCCGTTCAGGCTCAGGATCGACTTTCATTCTGCGAGGCTAAGGACTTGGTCCTGGTGCGCCCGGCTCTGCCTGGGACGTCATTTGCGTCAATAGTTAGAAAGGAACCCTCTGCTACTGGCCCATCCAGGCCAACGAGCTCGGTTGTTTCCGCGCTCATTTAGGGCCCTTCTGTGGGCTCTACTCAACCCGTCGCTTCCCTAGTAAAGCTGGTGGCAAAAAGGGTTCACACCCAGCCCCGGCTCAAGCCAGGGCTCTCGTCCATCCCCCAGCGTGACCTTTTCCCGTAAGGCGAAATGGCCACGCGCCTCCACCGAGTTGTAAGACACACAGGAGGCTACACCCTTGAAGATGGTCGCTAGGTTATCAGACCGGGTTCTTCACGCTGTCCCCGTAAAGGAGCACAGCAACAAATTAGCTTCGGCTCCTTCGACAAAGACCCAATGTACAGCGAGCGGCTCGGAGACGGTGGTTCCTCGAAAAGAGAGAGAGACCCCGCCTCCGAAGCCGCAGCGCCCGCCTAAGGTTTCGAGGCGGAGGGAGGAAAAGACTCGCATGGCGAGCCCAATCTCCCCCAATAAGTCCTCGAAGGCAACAGCGCTTTCAGCACTTTCTCCGTCCAACAACGCCCGGGGTTCTGCCCCCGGGAAGCTCACGGCCTTTCCCGTGAGGGTCTTCAGTTCGTGGAGGGCCCCCCCGTGTCCTCCGAGCTAGGCCTGCAGGGCATATTCCTTTAGTGGAAAGGCCGTGGACTCCGGGCCAACTGGTAGGAGCTACGGAGGCTCGTCTCGTCCCGTTCCCCGTTAGCTATCTTTTTGCCGGAGACCATGCTAGGCGCGTACCCCCTGCCCGCCCTCCCGGGGTATAAGGGTCTTTCGACCCCACCACAGCGGGGTGGCCGGGCTGGTGGGTGCGTCGTTTATACCTGGCATGATATTTCTGTTCTTCCTTTCTCTTTAGATACCTCCTTTTAGGCAGTGGCTGTGCAGCTGCACCTGGATAGGAGGTATACTATCTTTTCTGCGTACATTCCACCGTCAGGCGACTTCGACACGGGGGACTTCCACCGCGACGTGGCACGGTTGCCGAGGCCCTATCTCTTGCTTGGAGATCTGAACGGCAGGCATCCTCTCTGGGGAGATAACTCCATAAATCCCAGGGGACAAGTCCTTCCTGATCTGATCGAAGAGCTTGAGATGGGTGTCCTAAACGTGGATGAGTTTACGCATCACTGTCCGAGAACCGCTTTCTTTTTTTGAATGACCTATCTTTGTACTCTTCGGATGCACAGCCTGATTTTGATTGGGGGGCGGTCGATGACCTCCATGGTAGTGATCACTTTCCCATTCAAATATCATTTTCAAGGCAACTGCCGCCTGAGAGACCACCTCGGTGGTGCTTGGCATGGGCGCGGTGGCCTGCATTTTAGGAAATGACTGAATTCTCTATCTCAGTCGAGGAGTTCAGGACCGTAGATGAGGCCGTTGAGTTCTTCTCCGGCAACCTCAATGCGGTTGGCCTGACTACCATTCCCTAGGACGTCTGGCCGTTTTTCACGCCGACCACTCCTATGGTGGTCGGCCGAGTGTGAGACGCCCCTTAATCAAAAGGGTTATGACTCCATGCGCTATTAGCCCCGACTGGACGATTTCACTCTCGCTGAATTTCGTTGGGCATGGGCTAGGTTCCGGTATATTTCGAAGCACGCCCGATGCTTTTCTTGGCGTACATACGTGGCATCACTTAACGGGAAGACCCCTTAAGGTGAGGTGTGGAAGCGAGTCAAAAGAATTCGGGTCAAATTCTTTTTGGATCCCCCTCCCGTTCTCCAGAAAAATGGGACCGATATCTCGGACCCCTCGTCTGTGGCGGAATCCTTAGCGACCGCTTTTTGCGCATTCTCTATCCTTGATGCTGCTCCGGCAGCATTCAATGCACGTCGTGATGTCGCTGAAGGCTGCCGGCTGAACTTTACCTCCTGAGGCGGAGAACATTTAAAAGACAAGTTTACTGTAAGAGAGTTGCGTTCCGCTCTCGCTTTGTGCGCGGACACCGCTCATGGTCCGGACGATATCCCGTCCGCATTGCTTCGACACTTGGGTGAGCGAGGCATGGCCTTTCTGTTAGATTTGTTCAACAGGATCTAGGTGGAGGGTCTTCGCCCAGACTCCTTGTGAATCGCTACCTTGCTCGCCTTTCGCAAACCCGGGAGAGATCACTCTATTCCGACTAGTTTCCGCCTAATCTCTCTAACCTCTTGTGCGTGTAAGTTGATGGAGAAATTGGTAAATGTTACATTATTTTTTTCCCGGACAGCGGAGGTCATCTGTCTTTCGCACAGTGCGGCTTCCGCAAGTTCCACTCCACGTCGGATGCTTTGCTCCGACTGGAAAATGCTATCTGCGAGGCTTTTCTTCGTAGACAGTACTACGCCATGGTGTTTTTTGATCTTGGGAAGGCCTATGATACCGCATGGCGATACGGTATCATGGAGACTCTCCACACGATGGGGGCGAGGGGACGCCCTCCAATGTTTATATCTGAATTTTTGCGAGATCGTCGATTCCACGTAGGGGTGGGTGGAGCCTTTTCAGGCCCAAATGAGCAGGAAGAGGGTGTCCCGCAGGGAAGTGTCCTCAGTGCCACACTCTTTGCCATGAGCATCAACGGCATCACCTCGGTGCCGCCGGAAGATGTTCTCGCTACGCTCTACGTGGACGACCTTTAGATCTCATTTGGCGCGGCCCTGATGCCAACTCTGGAGCGTCAACTCCAGCATGCATTGAACCGCGTCTCTCGCTAAGCCAAAGCGCACAGGTTTCAGTTTTCTTTGGCCAAGACTAAGGTGGTGCACTTACGCCGTCATCCACGGCTTCACCCCGACCTAGATTTGTTTCCTAATGGGGTGCGCCTGGATGTGGTTGAGTCGCACCGTTTCCTTTGTCTTGTATTCGACCGACGCCTAACCTGGGAGGCTCATAGTCGCAGCCTTAGAGTCTCTTGCACCTGCGCCATGGACATTCTCCGTTCCGTGACGTTCAGCGCTTGGGGCGCTGATAGGGCCACTATCCTACTTTTTTATCGATCCTTTGTTCGTTTGAAGCTCGACTACGGATGATGCAAGTTTGTGCATCCGAAGCCGAGCGTTTATTGTGGAAGGTGGATTCGATCCACCACACCGGCCTTCGACTTGCGACCGGTGCATTTCGCACTTCCCCCATTGAGACCCTGTTGGTCGATGCTGGGGAGATGCCACTCGCTCTGCGCCGCGTGCAGTGCATCACTCGCCTGTACTCGCGAGCTCGGCACCTCCCTCAGTCGCCAACAGCTCTCACTGCATCCGCAGCTGATCTAGATGGTTCCTATGCCACCGAGAGACGCCAGTTATACCCTAAGCCCTTTGGGTTTAGGGCCAGGAAACTCCTTCGAGAGGTAGATTTAGCTTTCCGGCCGGTGGCGCCCCTGCTTCTGCCCAGGACGCCACCCTGGATGGTACCACATTTGGCTATTTGTCGCCACGCCTATGCTCCCAAAGCTTGTAATGCGCGGGAGTATTGCGTTCGACCTTTTTGGAACACATATCGTGTCACGCTGGAACCGTGCCAGTGTATACGGATGGCTTCATGTCCCAAGAGGGGGTTGGCTTCCACGCCGTATCCCCTCTATTTGAAATCAGCGGGGCTCTACCAGGCACTTCGTCTATCTTTACGGCCGAGCTGGTGGCAATACACCACTCGGTACGGGAGATTACGCGACGTGCCCGGTTCGGAGACCGGATTGTGATTTATAGCGACTAACAAAGCGCCCTGAGTGCTCTCGTGGCATTGGAATCTCTGGATCCCCTGGTTCGCGATATCCGTGACGCTACGGTTTTGGCGAGTCGGGCAAATGTCGAGATTATCTTCTTATGGGTTCCTGGACATGTAGCAATTGCGGGGAATGAGCGCGCCGATGAGGGCGCCAAAGAGTCCGCGAGTACTTTGCGACCGGACCAGCGTTTCGCTCTTCCCCACACTGACTACATGGCAGGAATACGGGCAGCTCTTCGGACTGCTTGGCAAAGAAGATGGGAGACGGTTGAAGGGAACTTAAAGTTGCGTGCCATTGCGCCGCAACTGTTCCCATTGAACTATCCCCCAATGCCACGGCGGCATCAGGTTGCTTTCTGTCGTCTCCCAATCGGACACACTCGTGTGACGCTTTGCTATTTGATGGAGCACTCCCCTGCGCCCTATTGCAACGACTGCGTCGTCCCCCAGACTGTTCGCACATTGTTGTCAAATGTCCCAGTCTGGTTGATCTTCGCGCACGTTACCTGTCATGGTGCCGGGATGGGCGGGGTCACTACCGCCTGTCCCTTGTACTCGGGACGAGTGCTTGCACCATGACTGGTGGACATGTTGACTTTTGGGGGGAGGCCGGCCTTCTCCCTTGTATTTAACTTGTTTTTTTTTGTTATTGTTGTTTGTTTTTTTGTAGGTCGCAGGCTCCTGCGCCGGGGGGAGGGGGACCTCCTCCCGACGCCTGAGCTTGCTCCCTGATTGTTATCCCCTTTTTATTGTTGTTTCTGTTAATATTTTTATTTTAAAGTAGCCTAGAACTGGGCTGTTTGTTTGCGGTGACCTATTCTCAAGTGGGCAGTCACCAGATAGCCCCTTGAAAAAAAAAAAAAATGTCCAGCTCGCCGTCCAAGAGTGGATTGAACAGCAGTGGGGAGATTTCTGGTTTGCGGGAATTCGAAGCCTCAGGGACAAATGGCGCAAGTGCATTAAAGTCGAGGGTAGTTATATTGAAAAATTATAAAACACTTCTCCTCATATCTCGTTTCCTTATATCCAAATTGCAAAACTTATTGACCGCCCCTTGTATCTATGAATATGTTGGTGTATGTTAGCATACAAGTTCCATACATCTGGAAGATAATAAAAATACAAGTTTCCTTACAACATTATTCTTAATATCTAACTAAAATGGTGATGCTATTGAAATTTATGTATGCTTGAAATAAATATAGGGTATGTTAGTCAAAATGACTATATATAACACATCATATTTGTTATTTAATATGATATTTCATGCGACTGGATCTGACCATAATATGTCTATGGCGAAACACAAATATCGAGGCAAGAAAAGAAGTCTGATACACAGACTGCATGAGGAGTAACTCAGCTATCAATAAATCACCCTGAGTTTAGACGCATCGAATTTCAGTGTTACAGAGGTGTTAAAGAGGTTTTGAGAAATAGGATGATCCAAGCATAATCTAGTTCTGTATGAGCCAGGGTCAGTATGCATCATGAAGAGAGACTGATCTCCTCGTCGCATAATCCATTGTGATCGTAAGAAATCAGCAGCTCAGATGCAAAATAATTGGAAAAAGAGTGACGATGTTAAAGCATCCATTAAAACAGTCCGTCTTTTAATACTTGAACAGGTACTTAATTCATTCATCTCTGCCAGAAGTCGCAGATCAAACTTCAGCAGAAGCGCCTTCGACTGACTTGGCACCTAATCACCACAACTGGACCATGCATCCCCTAGGTACGTATGTTCTAGATTTCTTGATCCCAGGCAACATTATAAACTGCAAGAGGCCAGGGTAGCAATGGAGTAAGAGTGTATAATTGCTAACAGTAGAGCATGGTGATGCATTTCATGTTTGGAAGTGGGTTATAACAGCGTTTTGGATTGAATCATGAATTCAGGGAACCATCTATCTGTCCCGAGAGAATAAATGCTGCCCTCAGGCCTAGACTTCTCCATAAATTACCATAATATAATATTCCATCATGATACTTTCCTATGTTACCAGTGTGCGCCACCATACAGTGGTTCTGAGACAAAATTATGACGGTGCTAGACTGCCCAGGATATGAGTCAAATGAAAACACCTGGTAGAACCTGAAAGAGTCCGCAATACGTCGCAAGCCAGCCTGCAATGAACAATTGAAGCTTGTTATCACCGATAATTATGTCAGCATCAAACCTATCAGGTATCGCAGCCTCGTAGAGAGCATGGCTTAAAGGTTAAATGCTCTCTTTTATACCATGGGGCTGTTGAGACGGTATTGAGCTTCGAGTATCGTTATGGTGTTCTTAATTTTTTTATAGAGGTTCATCTGTTTATTTTTTGTATGTTAATTCTTGTTGATTGTTTGGTGCATATCACACTTAATGCTATTTATTCTTCCTTGTTTCAATGTTATATAAGTACATAGTGATTTCCCAATCAAAATTTACGACCCTACATTTATATAATTTACTATAATTTTAAAGGTTTACGCAAAGTTTTGGCCATGGTTGTATATATAAATTAGACTTAACATTTTAGTAATAACCTTTATCCTGGCGGCTTTGAGGTTAATATAGATCATTGGCGTCATAAATGACGTCATCAGTGAACATTACGTCATCGGTCAAATCATTATCTTAGCTCAGGTTTTATTAATATTTACCTAATTTAGTAGATAATTTGAAAGGCTGGAACTTAGCATAGGCAACTATGCTTGGGCTGATATTTGATTTATTGTGTAACTTCCGGGCTGCAATGATTGCAGAAAGATCTACGGTTATTTATCTTCCATACATTTTAATTTCTTGAATCCTCACCTATTTCTTTTAAGATCTAAATATCTTTCTGGGTGATAGGAACTCCTTAGAATTATTTTTAAATTTTAAGAAAATAAAAATAGTGCTTATCATTATTGGTACGTCAAGTTTTTAGTATTTTTTTTTAAGTGATCTCTGAATTTGGATTTTGTTTGTCTGGCTATTGTTGTTTCTTGATAATTCCTCTCTTTTATCTCTTTTTTTCCGGCTTTTAGGAAGTAAAGATTTGAGAGCACTACCCTACTAAAATTATATATTTAGAACATTACATATACAATACATTTACATGACATACTTTTATACAAGTTGATTCTGTATCCCCAGTTTCTTATTCTGTCAACTATCTTGAATTGGACCTTATAGTAAATAGGCATGATTAAAATTTTAAGGTGTTGCTTATTGTTTTATTTGGGGCACCCATATAAATGTGTTTAAAGCTTTAGTACCCAATCTTATATGCATTGATGTTTTGTACAATTTACATTATAGTCCCAATTCTAAAAGTTCGTTTTTACCTCTTTTATTGCTGATTAGTTTTTGAGGGCATTAATTCGAACAATTATACGCATTAAAAGAATCTTAGAAGGATTCTATAGGGGAAGGCTCTTATGCTTATTTCTATTTCACACATATTGCTGAAAATATTTTCCTGAATAAAATATTCTGTGAATCATTTTGCATTAAATATTCACTCCATTCCCGCTCAATTTGTTCCCTAGGTGACTGAACCTGATTTAGCGTTGAAAAATTGACTTAGCATTCAAAGCAATCCTACTATATACCGAACGCCAGTTATGGATGAAGATTTACCGAGAAAATACTATTAAACTAGGCATCAGAGATCGTGCGATGAATGAGCCAGTCTCTATAATAGGCTTTCATTAACGTAATTTTCCCGCAGGTAAATATGCATAAATTTGAAGTGGTAAAGGAATCCAATGCCATATAGGAAGCATAGAGAAAAAATAAAATACAATAGCGTCCTAAAGTAGATAAAAAAATACTAAAATCTATATTTACTTGAAAATACTCTGTCAATTTTAATGTAAAATTGCTAAGAATATTCTTTGATATTATTTACTAATAATACCCAAGCCTATTTCCTATATTATGAAGACAGTTATTTGTTTTCGAAGAAATGGTGCGTCAAATACTAGACAACGATGAGTAATAACTTTCAGATTCCTTTTAATAGTTTTGTAGCAAATTCATGGTAACACTATTCAAAGTGCATTGTAGATGATACTGATGGTATTGTTATTATTTTTTAGAATGGCGAGACGAGTTAATTGTCCACAAATAATTCAATAAACAGCTACTCCATCGAACAAATAAAGGAATGAAACTGCCTGACATTTCGTGACAATGTTATCGGTCAAAAAAGTGTGATTTCACGTAGGAGGATAACGGGTGCTTTGACTTGACCAGAAAACAGGGTTGGTCTCGAAAACACACTCCCAGGGATGCTTGCACGAAGTAACGGAATTCTTAAAGGCAAAATTTGTATAAACAGACGGTATTTCCAGTCAGGTTTCGGATAACATGAAAGTCGCTGTTTCACATTGTTAAATAGTATTAGACTCGTATCTCTCTCTTCCCTGGTAAGTAACCATATTTAAGTAAAAAAAAAAACAGGACTACGTTACTCTTCACTAATGAGCATGATCCGTGGAGTTCTGAAAACAAGAAAACAGTGTTTTAAGGAGAGTAAATTAAAAATATCTGATTGGGTAGAAAGTGGAATGTAAAGGTTCCTACAGGTGTAGGATTGAATCCGAAATATATGAAAATAAGTTTAAAATTCGACGCTGCAGTCTTATGCTTTGGCTCATGTTTTCAAGCACGAGTCTCTTTCCACTCGTCAGTTGACGTGGCTAAGTAAGCGCTAACGTATAAAAAATATTTCCACCTAAGCGATATGTTTAAACCTTTTGAAGTGCTTAGCAAGCCAATCTAAAACAAACATCTAAAATCGCTAACAAACTATAGATTATACAGGCTAAATTAGTCGGTGTGCATAAAATAAATAAAACGCAATATCAGCCCCCAAAAAATGGCAGGGAGATAAGAGTTTACTCAATGTAGTCCCCTTCAGCTTCTACCGCGGCTTCAAGACAGATCCGAAACCAGTAACATGCTTCCTTTACTGTTCTTGGTATGGCCATCAAACATCACCTTAAACTCAGCTTTAGTGTTACATACAAAACAGTTGGGGGCTTTCCTAACGGCACTATCGCGGCATACATAGCATAATCCATAGGATTAAAATCGTTGATAAAGGATTCCAGAGAATAAGGCTGGTGAAGTTGTATAAATTCTCCGTTACGCACTTCTGACTCTTTCCATAGGCATAACGTTTCAGCTAAATTCCTTTACAGGTAGGGGTTTGACCACACTCTTGAGCACCTTCAAAAAGCCGTCTAAATTGGATGTAGAACCCTGCCTAAAGATGTGAAGTAGCATGATGTCACCTTCGCTTGATCCTTGGAAATGCGCATTGATTGTAAGCGAACCACGTCTTGTTTTTAGTGTTGTGCAATTGGTCTTGGCAGAAGCTATTTTCATCTGACAAGAAGCAGGTCCACTCAGGCTCAGCCAAGGGCTTTAACTAGATCAGGAGCTGCTTTGAACTTAGTCAAGTGGTTAGTTTTTGCCTTGGCTTAAGGAATTCGTCCATTGCTCCTTTTGAGGTACTGGGAGGATATCTTCTTTCTTTTTTCTTTAAAGAGTTCATCTGGTGACTGCCTACTTGGACATTACTCGCCGTATTAAAAACTGGCATATAACTAGGCTACTTTAGGATAAAATTAGGATAAAAAACAACCCGTCCGTAAAATTGAGGACGGGAAGTGAGCAGTAAGCAAGCTCCTGCGTCGGAGGGAGGTCCCCCCCAGAGCAGGAGCGTGCAACGTATAAGAGGAAAAAAAACAAAACCAATAAAAACAACAAAAAACAAAACAAAACAAAAAAACCATGCTTAAATAATAGGGAGAAGGCCGGCCTCCCCACAAAAGCCAACAAGTCTACCAGTAAATGTGCGCGCACTCGTCCCAAGTACAAAGGACAGGCGGTAGCGACCCCGCCCATCCCGGTACCGGGACAGGTAACGTGAGCACAGATCACCCAGAAAGGGACATTCGACAAGAATGTGGCGAACAGTCTGAGGGACTACGCAGTCGTCGCAATAGGGCGCAGGCGAGCGCTCCATCAAATAGCGATGCGTCACATGAGTGTCTCCGATTCGGAGACGACAAAGGGCGACTTAAGGCCGTCGCGGCATTGGGGGATAGGTCCATGGGAACAGTTGCGGCGCAATGGCACACAAATTTAAGTTCCCACCGACCGTCTCCTATCTTCTTCACCAAGCAGTCCGAAGAGCTGCCCGTATTCCGGCCATGTAGTCGATGTAAGGAAGAGCGAAATGGTGGTCCGGTCGCAAAGTCCTTCGCGACTCTTTGGCGCCCTCATCGGCGCGCTCATTCCCCGCAATTTCTACATGTCCAGGAACCCAGAAGAAGATAATCTCGACATCTGCCAGGATCGCCAAAACCGTGGCGTCACGGAAATCGCGAACCAGGGGATGCGGAGATTCCAATGCCACGAGAGCACTCAGGGCGCTTTTTAAGGCGCTATAGATCACAATCCAGTCTCCAACCGGCCACGTCGCGTAATCTCCGGAACAGAGTGGTGTATTGCCACCAGCTCGGCCGTGAAGATAGACGCAGCGCCTGGCAGAGCCCCGCTGTTGGCGAATGAGGGAGGCACCGGGCTCGCGCGTACAGGCGAGTAATGCACCACACGCGGCGTAGAGCAAGTAGCCTCTCCCCAGCATCGACCAAAAACTCTTAATGGGGTAAGTACGTAAGGCAGGGGTCGCAAGGAAAAGGCCGGTGTGGTGGTTCTAATCCACCTTCCGCAATAAACGCTTGGCTGCGGATGCATAAAACTCGCATCCGTAGTCGAGCTTCGAACGAACAAAGGATCGATAAAAAAGTAAGGCAGTAGCCCTATCTACGCCCCAAGCGCTTAACTTCACGAAGCCGAGAATATCCATGGCGCGGGTACAAGAGACCCTAAAGCTGCGAATATGAGCCTTCCAGGTAAGGCGTCGGTCGAATACAGAACCAAGGAAACGGTGCGATTCAACCTCATCCAGGCGCACCCCATTAAGAAACAAATCTGGGTCGGGGTGGAGCCGTGGATGGTGGCAGAAGTGCACCACCTTAGTTTTGGCCAAAGAAAACCGAAACCTGTGCGCTTCAAGATAGCGAGAGACGCGTTTCAATGCCTGTTGGGGTCGACGCTCCAGAGTTGGCATCTGGGCCGCGCCAAAAGAGATCAAAAGGTCGTCCACGTAGAGCGTAGCGAGAACATCTTCCGGCAGCACCGAGGTGATGCCGTTGATGCTCAGGGCAAAGAGTGTGCCACTGAGAACACTTTCGTGCAGGACACACACTTCTTGCTCCTTTGGGCCGGAGAGGGCTTCCCCAACCCGTACGCGGCATCGAAGATCTCGCAAAAATTCAGATATAATCATTGGGAGGCGTCCCCTCGCCCCTATCGTGTGTGTGGATAGTCTCTATGATACCGTATCGCTATGCGGTATCATATGCCTTCTCCAGATCGTAAAAAACCGTGGCCTAGTGCTGTCTACGAAGGAAAGCCTCGCAGACGGCATTTTCCAGTCGGAGCAGAGCACCCGACGTGGAGTGGAACTTGCGGAAGCCGCACTGTGCAGAAAACAGATGGCCTCCGCTGTCCGAGAAAAAGGCTAATCTAACATTTACTAATTTCTCCATCAACTTGCATACGCAAGAGGTTAGAGAGATTGGGCGAAAACCCTTCGGAGTAGAGTGACCTCTCCCAGGTTTGCGAAAGGCAAGCACAGTAGCCATTCGCCAGGAATCTGGCAGAAGACCCTCCAACCAGATCCTGTTGAACAAATCTAACAGAAAGGCCATGCCTCGCTCACCCAGGTGTCGAAGCATGGCGTACGGGACATCGTCCGGACCATTGGCAGTGTCCGCGCACGAAGCGAGAACGGAGCGCAACTTACTCACAGTAAACCTGTCGTTGAAGGGTTCTCTGCCCCTGGAGGTAAAGTCCCGCCGGAAGTTTCCTGGCTCATCACGACGTGCATTAAAAGTTGGCGGAGCAGCATTCTGGCTAGAGAATGCGGAAAAAGCAGTAGCGAAGAAATTCGCCACGGACGCGAGGTCTGAGATTGCGTTCCCATTCTCCTGGAGAACGGGAGTGAGGTCCTGCGAGAACTTGCCTCGAATTCTTTTGACTCGCTTCCACACCTCTGCTAAAGGGGTCTTCCTGTTAAGTGAAGACACGTATGCCCGCCAAGAAGAGCGGCGGGCGTGCTTCGAAATATACCGAAACCTACCCCTAGCCCGACGAAATTCAGCGACAGTGAAATCGCTCGGGCGGCTCTTATAGCTCATGTAGAACTAACGCTTCTGTTTGAGGGCCGTCTCACACTCGGCCGACCACCATGGGAGTGGTCGGCGTGCAAAACGGCTAGACGTTCCTAGGAATAGTTGTCAGGCCCGCGGCGATGAGTTTGCCAGAGAAGAACTCAACGGCCTCATCTATCGACCTAAACTCCTCGATTGAGATAGAGAATTCAGTCATTTCCTGAAATGCAGGCCACCGCGCCCGTGCCAAGAACCACCGAGGTGGGCTCTCAGGCGGCAGTTGCCCTAAAAATGATATTTCAATTGGAAAGTGATCACTACCATGGAGGTCATCGACCACCCCCGAATCAAAATCAGGCTGTGCATCCGAAGAGCACAAAGATAGGTCAAGGCCAGAAAATGAAGCGGTTCTCGGACAGTGATGCGTAAACTCATCCACGTTCAGGACACCCATCTCAAGCTCTTCGATCAGATCGGCAAGGACTTGTCCCCTGGGATTTATGGAGTAATCTCCCCAGAGAGGATGCCTGCTGTTCAGATCTCCAAGCAAGAGATAGGGCCTCGGCAACCGTGCTACGACGCGGCGGAAGTTCCCCGCTTCGAAGTCAGCTGACGGTGGAATGTAGGCAGAAATGATAGTATACCTCTCATCCAGGTGCTGCTGCACAGCCACTTCCTGAAAAGAGGTATCTAAAGAGGAAGGAAGAACGGAGACATCATGCCTGGTGTAAACCACACATCCCCCAGCCTGGCCATCCCGTGGTGGTGGGGTGGCAAAACCCTTATACCGCGGAAGGGCGGGCAGGGGGCCCGCGCCTAGCATAGTCTTCTGTAAAAAGATAGCTAACGAGGAACGGGACGAGACGAGCCTCCGCAGCTCCTCCCAGTTTGCTCGGAGTCCACGGCAATTCCATTGAAGGAATATGCCTTCCAGGCCTATCTCGAAGGAGACGCGGGGGCCCTCCTCGAACAGAAGACCCTCACGTGAATAGCCGTACTCTTCCCAGAGGCAAAAACCCACGCGCTGTTAGGCGGACAAAGCACTGAAGGCACTGTCACCTTGAAGGACTTATTGGGGGAGATTGGGCTCGCCATGCGAGTCTTTTCCTCCCTCCGTCTCCAAACCTTAGGCGGGAGTTGTGGCTTTGGAGGCGGGGGGCCCTCTTTTCGAGGAACCACCATCTTCGATACACTCGCTCTACCACTAGGGTGGGCGAAGGAGTCGAAGCTCCTTTGTTGCTGTCCTCCTTTCGGTAGACAGCTTTAGGAACCCCGGAAGATGGCCTGTTGACCAACTTCAGGGGTGTTGCCTCCTGTAAGTCTAACGACTCGGTGGAGGCGCATGGCTGTTTCGCCTTACGGTAAATGGTCACGCTGGGGGAAGAGGGGGGTAGCAGTGGTTTTAGCCAGACCTTGGTATGAACCCTTTTTGCCGCCAGCTTTACCAGGGGAGCGCCTAGGTTGAATAGAGCCCGCAGAAGGGCTTCGAATGGGCGCGAAAACAACTGTGCTCGTTGGCCTGGAAGGGACAGGAGCAGAGGCTGCCTTTCTAACTATTGAGGCATATGACGTCCCAGGCAGAGCCGGGCGCGTCAGGACCACGTTCTTAGCCTCGCAAAATGAGAGTCGATCCTAGGCCTGAACGGCCAGGATTTCTTTCTTAAGGAGCTATGCACCAAATTGCTTCGAAGAACCGGGGTGCCGCTCTCCGCAATTGACAGACTTGGCCACGCACGATTTAGACTTATCGCGTGCGGCCTTGGAGCAATTTACACAGACTTCGGGTGACCCCGACTTTGCACGTCTACAAGAACGATAGCGGTACCAACCAGCACGCCCTAACTCAGGGAGCTTGTCACAGTCAAACGTGACGAAGAGTATAGGGGTGGGTCTTGAGGTCTCTTCCTGTTTTGTCATCACACATTCGACCTTGATCGCCCCATGGTTGACCAGCTCTAAAGGTGATGTCCTCAATGGAGTAGTCAACGAGTTTTCTAGCATAAACTACTCCTTTCACAAAGTTCATGGTAAAGTACGGCTTCACACTCACCGGGGTGCCATGAAGTGTCCGAAGAGCCAATATCTTAGCCGCCTCGGCGGGATTCACCGCATTCGCTAGAAGGCTCCCGTCTGAGAAACGGGTTACCTTCGTCTCTCTACCATTTGCACTGGCTAATCCTCTCCTCTGATGGATCAGGTTTCCCTTGGCCAATATAGTGCCATCAGTTGAACGAATAACGAGGAAGCGTTTGAAGCCAGCGGGCTTGAAAACGCCAGGGAACCTCTAAATCAGGGGCCCGGATTTCATCGAGGCTCCGCCCTCTGCACTTTTAGGCTTGGCCATAGTCAGGGACTTTGCACCCGGGGGGCAGAGGGGCCAAAGGTCCCGTTCTTGGCTTGGTCGCTTGCCAAAGTGGCAGCAGACCCATCCGTCCCCGTAGCCTCCGCGGATGGAGAGGAGCCTCGAGTCTTCTTTGTCTTTTAAGTCTTTTTCTTTTTTGGAGAGTAGGGCGTGGAATGAACCCGCTTTTCACCTCCGCCGGCAGAAGCCCCTTGGACAAATGGATGGGCCTCAGCCAGGTCCTTCTACAAAATGGAGAAGCTCCTGGTTGTTGCAGGGGCACCGGCTGGAGGAGATACCTCGCCTCCTTTTACTGCCTCAGAGACCCAAGCCGTTTGAGGAGGACCTTGCATAGGCGCGGATTCGGGTTCGGTGCTTGGCGCCAAGCCCGGATGATTTCCCCCCATGGAAGGCCCTACCGTGTTAGGCTAAGTTTCCTCAAGGACCATGTCTATCACAGGAGGGGCCTTCAGTTGGCTTTTACCTCCCAGGACATCGCAAGTCCCCTTGGCAGCGTCACCAGTCTTGTGTGGGGAGGCATGGGCCTTGACCCCGGCAAGGTTTAATACTCTTGCCAGCAGGTCTTTTGAGGGAAGCGACCAAAGGGGCCTGGCTTCGCTATCCTCCCCCCTAAAGGGGGTTTGCCCTATCGAGCCGCTTTGATGCGGAGCAGTTCGCTATGGGCTACCTGCTGATTTTCTTGGAAGTCCCTTTGGAAAGAAAAGGAGAGCCTGCTGCTGGAAGCAGGGAGGTGCCCGAAAGCACCTCCAGAAAAGGGGTTTGAGGGAGAGTCCCCTACACCCGTAGACGTAGGAGAAGAGTAAGCCTCGTCTCCGGTTCAAAGAAATATGAAGGGTCCCCTGTGCAAGCACAAGGTAGGGGACCTCCATTCTTTTTGTGGAGCTGCCCGAGGGCGGCCTCGTTGAAGAGCAAGGGGAAGACTGGGATGATAGGTCCTCTTTCATGGCTAGCGTCATGGTGACGACTCTAACGACTCTTTTTTTTGCTACACCCTGGATTCCCTTGAATTATACATTCCCCACCTTACCCTACATTTGTTGGATGATTTACGGCTCTGCGAACGCAATATGAACGCCTGCTGAATATGACTTCGATGTATCCGTTGCAGCTGTTCATATATTTCTCACGACTTTTCTAATTTGGAAACTGAAAAGCTTTTCTTACTTCCTTTATTATATTGGGGATTCAGTTTAGTAATTATTTGAAGTTCATGAACACCATCCACAACTTGTGGACAACTGATATAGCTGACGTATAAATCGTTCAAGGGAACGTTCAGATCATTTGAAACCGGAAGGTGAAAATGGTTTTGTTTATTCTTGCTAACTGAACCATTCTTTGCTTATGTCTTTAGTAGAACAATTCCGAATCAAAAAACTTCGTGTTTTATTAATTTCATTTTCCTAAAATATTTTTGGGATCCAATATTTCAAACCGAATATGTTTAAGATGCAATTAGATAACCTTACAAAATAACGTGCTAGAACAGCAACAATTACAATTCTAAATAAAAAACTGTGGGCGCCAAGTATTTTCGAACTTTAATTCAATTCTTAAGGGTTAATTGAAGAGATGAAAAACTATATAAAGTAACCAAACTCTTCCAATTTCCAATAAGACCAGCAAAGATTGTGTTCAGTCAATTCCGGATTGGTGATGATATAATAGTATATTCTTCAAATCCAGAAAAATACCAATAAATGATATCATAACTATTATAAATGAGTATCAGAGTTGGAATGAAACTAAAGTTTTAAAGTAGAAAAATATTGATCATTAAGTTCGCATAAGAATTAGGTTGAGAGGAGGTTAGAGTATATGTAAACAATAGAAAAATACATCAGTAGTAGAAAAATAACTTGACAGCTCTACAAAATTTACCATCATAAACAAAATTGACATTGTTCTATGATTAAAACCCGAATTATTTAATAAATGCATCTTACCAGTTTTATCTTATGGATCTAAAATTTGGATATAACGGAAATTTACCCTCATAAACAAAATTGACATTGTTTTATGATTAAAACCCGAATTATTGAATAAATGCATCTTACCAGTTTTATCTTATGGATCTAAAATTTGGATATAACGGAAAGTAATCAGAGACCGAGAAATATTGAACTATGTACGTTAGGAATAACCGTCAGGAAGCATTAAAGAAATACATTGAACGGATATGAAGAAAGATGATAGATATTTTAAGTTTCCCTTTTCGCCTCTCACATCTCGAAAAAGATCCATTGACAGGATAATAAAATTCACATAATAGATGAGAATAACAATATCTGCCAATCCCAAAGGTACCAGCATCTGGTACCAATGATCATAAAATCCTTCGCCTCGAATCGAATGTGAATGGATAGAACAGAAGAAGGATCACTTCGGAAGACCGCAGGAGATCGAGTAGCAAAGAGGAAAAGGTTCGGAAAAGATTTAGAGGGGATAAGAAAAGTTGAAACGTCGGTGACTAGACACTGATGTGTGGTGTTAAAGGGCGTGAAATTAGTGCCATTGGGTATGCCTGAGGCGGACTAGGATGGAGATGGGAGGAGAGGTGCTTGTTCATGGAAACGTGCTGTTCATGTTACTGGTACATTATCTGTGGTTGAGAGCTGCGGAGTATCTTAATGCCATCGAGGCCTATTCTCTTTTCTGTATATGTATGTATCTCGGGTCTTTTGCAAGCGTCCTAAACTTATGGGTTAAACGGATCTGGGCCTTTGTACTGAATGGTATTAGTTTGTTTTTATTATGCGTGGGTACATAGGATAGCAAAATCCACGTTTCAGAGTAGAATTCTGAATTTGCTGTGCAACTCTCTGCCATATTTAACTTGAAACTACGTGTGTGAATGGTGCATATGTGACAGTTTAAATAGTGCTTTACATAAGCGTAGTTCTAGTTTTCATCCGTCAGGATTACCCCTCCGCAATGTCTTTTTAGTGACTTTGGCCCTTGTTTGCGAGAGAATCTTCTTTTCAAGGATATCCATACATAGTGGTAAAACAGGATTTGCTTGTGAATGTGGAACATAATTAGTCTTGAATGCGTGGCAATTTTGACAGACCAAACTTTGCTGTCGCTAAATTTTGTTTCTTTTGCTGTACGCTTGCGAGATTTCTTCTCCGATTCATATTTACCCAAAAGATCCAAATGTAGTTTGTGCACAAGAAAATATAATATTATCATGTGGAGACATCTTGACCACCATATATAATGTTCATCTGTGTAAAACCTTTTGTTGGAATTAAAACGTTAAAGGATTCTGAAAATATTTATCTCTAACTAAAATTATTTTCATCATGATCAATGCATTTTCTTCTATGTTAAATTCAAAGCCAATTTTCGTGCTTCAGTAACTAAAAAGAGAAAGTACAGTAATAGATCAAACAGATGGAAAGACAGATGCACGTGGCGTATTATTTTTAGTTGAATAACGGCAGGTTTTTATATAATACTGGTTCATAATCTATTTATATCTGAAGAGCACAATATATTCCAATGGACGTCTAGGTAAATAGAGCATTAGTCATGTATGGCAATTGTCACTTAAAATATGACTTAATAATTATGTTACTGTTGCTACTTACCACTTAGTTACTAAGTAGTATTAACCATGAGCTCCTTTAGAAGATTACTTGATGAGTTCCAGACACTAGACAGAATTAAATTTGATAGTTTCCAGTTTTTTCCACAAATTGAAGATATTTGCCGTTCAATATCACAGAATGATAATTTTGGAAGCTTGTTCAAGTTGTAGTTTGCAAAAATTATTAAAAAAAAAAATTTTTGTAAATAAAATATATTTTAGGCATAAATTATATTATACGTGAACATAAGATAGTTTCTAAATTTTCATAAAATATTAATGCAAGTTAAGATTTTAGAAGGATTATTTCATAAATAACGTTAACTAGGTATACGTAATATTTTAAATAGTAAATGTGTATAATGTTCAATTAAAAAATTAATTGAGTATAACTTTAAAAATGATATCAATGTTTTCAAAGTATATACATGTTTATATGTAATTTTTGAAATTCTGGTGAAAGAAAAATATACAGCCTCGGGTCTGTGAGATCATCACTTGTGTGAAAATTAAACATTAAATGTTAACCAAAGGGCCGCAAAATATCACTTGGACAAAAGAGAAAGAACATTCGCATAGCGGAGTATTTAATAATGTGAAATTAAAAGTGCTATTGAGCAATAAAGTGATTATAGAGATCAAGATCAGATCAAGTTCTCGCTCATCTTTGTATATATATATATATATATATATATATATATATATATATATATATATATGTGAGGAAACAAGCACGTGATGGGAGAAATAACGTCGCTTTTAAGCATTGCTTCCACGTGTGGGCCTCGTTGTCGTTTACAAGCAATTTTCGAAGCTCAATCGCATAAGAAAGTATAGGAGCAGGCTCATGGAATGCAGTCCTTATCAATCCTAGTATTTAACCAAAACAAGAAGTCTCTTCCCCCTCCTTCCTGCCACGCTGGGAGCGGCTAAAACAAACGCCACCCGGGACGCGTTCGCCATTACTCAAATGACGAACGATAGTTCCCCCCCGCCCTTCTAATGGGTAATCTTCCTCACTGACAGGCGTTCATATGTACCCGTGTCTGTGTGATGAGGTTTTGTGAGAGATTTGTGCCAGAGAAACTCACGAGAGCAGACGATCTTACTCCTCCTCGATTCGAGTTGTCATACACCGAAGGCAAGGAAAGGTTGTAGGATAAAACCGAGTATCCCTCCTTGGATAAAACAAATATCCACCCTAGGACTAGCTAAGAACTCTTCTCGCTGTAACAATACCCGTCTGACTCCGCTCAACGACGCCATCTCCATACACAAAACCAAGTCTTATCACATAGGGTTCAGTGAAGATTAATCTTAGCGTAATACCCCTTTGATTACGCATAGTCGACCAAAAAAACCGTTTGACGGCTCGGAGAAACTCACCCTCCGTTTTTTTCAAAGGAATTTACACCGGAAGAATTCCCAGCCTCTCTTTTCGAAGGCTCTGCTCCCCCTCCCCGTCATCTCAAAAGAATTCTTCAACTACAAGCAAGTTGACCCTGGACCCCGTGGAAGTGACATAACCATCATCTCACCGCTTTGCCGGAAACGACCATCATCTTCCCCAATCCCTCCATTTTTGTACAAGGTATTGTAACGAATATTTTAGCTTCCCCAAATTTATAATTGCCGTCTAACTTTCCCCCGTTATCATTTGTGTGCTCACCATGTTCCCGTGTAAAGCTCAAATCATAATTCCATCCAGCTTCCCCAATTTTATTGCATTTTAGAATACCTAGTCTTCTTAATAGCCCGTTGACCACTGTAACTATTTGTCTTATATGTCTGTTTATTGTTGTACCATTTAACTTTAATTATAAACATTTATTAAAGTTTTTTTTTGCCGTCTCCTTTACTTTCCGACCCTTGAGCTCATCATAGCCGTGTAACAGTCTGTAACTAAGTGAGATTTGGAACTCTCAGCCAATACCAAGATTTAAAGTAGTATATATTGGACTATCTCTCCCTTACGAGGGTCTGATCTCGTAACCGGACCTGGGCCTACCCAAAGTTCTTAAAGGAAACGTTGTAGGATAAAACCGAGTATCCCTCCTTGGATAAAACAAATATCCACCCTAGAACTAGCTAAGAACTCTTCTCGCTGTAAGAATACCCGTCTGTTTCCGCTCAACGACGCCATCTCCATACACAAAACCAAGTCTTATCACATAGGGTTCAGTGAAGATTAATCTTAGCGTAATACTCCTTTGATTACGCATAGTCGACCAAAAAAACCGTTTGACGGCTCGGAGAAACTCACCCTCCGTTTTTTTCAAAGGAATTTACACCGGAAGAATTCCCAGCCTCTCTTCTCGAAGGCTCTGCTCCCCCTCCCCGTCATCTCAAAAGAATTCTTCAACTACAAGCAAGTTGACCCTGGACCCCGCGGAAGTGACTTAACCATCATCTCACCGCTTTGCCGGAAACGACCATCATCTTCCCCAATCCCTCCATTTTTGTACAAGGTATTGTAACGAATATTTTAGCTTCCCCAAATTTATAATTGCCGTCTAACTTTCCCCCGTTATCATTTGTGTGCTCACCATGTTCCCGTGTAAAGCTCAAATCATAATTCCATCCAGCCTACCCAATTTTATTGCATTTTAGAATACCTAGTCTTCTCAATAGCCCGTTGACCACTGTAACTATTTTTCTTATATGTCTGTTTATTGTTGTGCCATTTAACTTTAATTATGAATATTTATTAAAGTCTATTTTTGCCGTCTCCTTTACTTTCCGACCCTTGAGCTCATCATAGCCGTGTAACAGCCTGTAACTAAGTGAGATTTGGAACTCTCAGCCAATACCAAGATTTAAAGTAGCATATATTGAACTATCTTTCCCTTACGAGGGTCTGATTTCGTAACCGGACCTCGGCCTACCCAAAGTTCTTAAAGGAAACCCCTGCGCACTCTAAAATCAAATATAATAGATGTATATATGGTATATAGAGCTATACCACGACAATATAAAATACACAGCCATATATAGACTGCACATATAATTATAGAACGCGTTTTTCCAAAGATCTCCTGATAGTACAAGGAATAATTAAATAAATGAAAATTAAATATACGTCATCTTGAGAATTGGCATATGCAAAATCCAAACGACAAAAATATTCACCCACACAAAACAAAGACAATCTGTATGTTTTGGGACAGGATTAAACGATTGGCAAGATTGAGACAGGGCGAAGAAATAAGAAATTCAATATAAAAAGAAGAAATTATAGTACACATATAAGAATGAAAGAAATAGGTAGTGAAATCATAGAATAACACGACCTGGAAAAACTGGTAGTGAGAAAGAGAGGGAATACGAGAGCTGGGTGATGAAAGAAGTTAGTAAAATGAAGAATAAACACAAAAAATAGCTATGTTAACATAGGTTTATGATTAAAAATAAATTATGTAATTTAAAATAAGTTTTTTAATTAGAGAATCATGTTTAAACAGAGCAGGGGAAATTATTCTTGTAGGCAAAATTAATAATTATGCAACAATGTTCTGAAATTTCTTCCTATAAATTTTTCAGATTGAGAGATGAATTTGGCCAAATTCGAAGTTATGCGATTATTTTATGATAAATATATAAAACAAAACACTGTTTCGTTCCCCTCTTTTAATATTATACTTGTGTTCATTTATTTGGATAAATAAAGATTTTCCTTTTTGACCGAATAAACGTGTATTCAAATTGACTATTCGACATCAGAAACTCCCTATATTTTTTCAGTATGACGATGAACTAACAGTCTATAGAAATTAGATTCATATTTAAGAACAACTAAAATATTAAATTTGTTAAAAATAAGTGGAAAAATGAAAAAGCGTCAGAATAAGGAAAAACAAGAAAATTCTTACAACTATAATTCTTTGCTTTAGCAGAATTTACCGAATTGCGGAGAAATTTGCAAGGGATTGCAAAGATTTGGAAAACTCTGTTTCTAAAAATTCCATGCTAACAAAGCAGAATGCATCTAAAACAAGTAACTACAGACAGTTTAATTTTATAATTGCGACTAGAATAAAAAGGAATATATGAACTAGAATTAGTTGGCTTGCGAAAAACAGTATATAAAGCCTGATGGTGACCTATGTATCCTAAGATCTTCGAAAGCTAGTGTACTATTATGATCAAGTTACATTTGAAATTTTATAGAAGGGACTAAAGAATTAATGTTATTATAAAAAAGTTGACATCTTTAGACTGACGCTAAAAGTAAATAATATTATCAATATATTAAAAGCAAATATTACGATAATGTGAAGCAAGAATCTTTTCTCAAAGAATTCCATTCAAATTTTAGAAAGGGTGGATGATATCTGGCAACTGGTTTGGACGTAGGGTAGATACTGTGATTTCTACATGTAACACCCTTAGCCTAGAGTTCTGCCTAAAGCAGAACTCGATTAATTTATTTGACCGCGCTTGCTGACAGGAAGTGCAAGCATGAACAATATTTTTGATATCTTTGCGCATTGGCGGCCCGAGAAAGTGATGCGAAGTAAAAAGAGTGTGCTTTTAACACGAGAGTGAGCCATGGGACAAAAAGGTCAAATATTGGTTGTTTAAGTGTTTGGGAAAAGACGAATTTTATTCTGTTCACTATTCGGTAAGCAAAGGATGAGTTAATTGAAGACTTCTGTTTTTCCTACTCAAGAAGCGTGTAATTGTGCAGCTATATGGATTTTCGGCAAGCAAGGCATAGTTGACAGTTTGAAAAGAGAATGGTAAAATTGAGGTAGCAACCACGAAAGAAGAAAGTGTGAGCGGACTGAAGTCAAACAGTGGCAGATAAAAATCCACATTTTGACAGGTAGAAAGGATGTATGTGTTCAGTGTATTCCTAACTAGAGCATCATCTGTGGTGAGATGATTGGCGTGTGATTACTAGAGTTTGTCCACAATTTACGTAATGAAAACCAGTGCTGAGTCTCATTAGGAGGGTGAGAATGATTTGAAGACAGGAATGCCAAAGAGAGAGAGAGCCTCGTGCTTAGTGAAGAAGGCCTTACATTGGACTTCTTACTGCTGGGAAGGGCGCAAAAGGCTCTCTTTCAAACGTATACATTTTTGACTGACCTAAGATTAACTGCCTCGGAAAAAAATTAATGGGCCCAAGTTCCATTGTGATTTTCTAAAGTACCTCCCACACCCGTCTTACTTGCATTAGCCATAATACGAAATCTGACTTCCGGCAATGAAAGCTTTAACTCCGTAGCTGAGTAAATAGCAAATTTGATCTCGTCAAGGACATCAGTACCAATTAACACTCAATTTATTGGCGATTTGGTGCGTTTGTAAGCGATCTTCAGGAGGTCATTTAGCAGGGGTAAAATGGAGGCCTCATTCTTTGTAAAAAATCAATAGATTCAAGGATTCATTAGTGATTTATAGGGGAGGGCTGCTGGAAAATTGCTTATGTCTGCAAATCTGACAACCGGAGGTGAGATCCCTCCTTGCTTAATAGCTATCCCAGAAACCTATGTCGCTCACATACTAATTGGCATGAGTGTGGCACTAACTTTGGATCAGAGTAGAGCAGAAAAAAGACAATTTATAAAAGTGAAAGCAAATGGAAAGCGTTTTTAAAGACGAGCTTACAGAAATGCGTGAACAATAAAATGTACCCACTAAATGATGTGGTTACACAGAGATTTTCACATTTGATGCTTCCACGAGAATATGATGAAAGGCTTTCAGCAGATGAAGTTTGTAAAATACCTGTGCAACTGAGATCTGAGCAATAAAATGCGGGACGAACGGAATTGGATAATTATCAGTCATATCACTATTTAAGGCAATACAGTCACACAATGGCCTACAGGCTCCATCTGTCTTATAAACTAAATGTAATGGAGAGGCCCAAGAAGATCGCACCTTCAAATTATGCCTGACTTCTCTATATTGGAGAACTCCCCCTTTGCGGCTATGAGTTTGGCCAGAGGTATGCTTGAGAGTATTCGTAAACAGGGGGCTTGTTGTTTGTATATAGTATTGAATCAAGTGACTTGCCGGCTGTCTACAAAACATACGTAGGTATTAAGTTTGAAGATGATTTAAGTAATTCAGTATATCTAGCATTTATTGTAAGAAGCATAGTTTAAAGGAGACCCGTATAACTTGCCAAGTCAATTCCATGAAAAGACGGAGTAAGCGTGAACTACGGGAGGAATGAGTGCCGTGAAAACGCTTTTATGAATTCGATTCGTGAGAGCACGGTGTTTTACATCTAGAACAAGCTAAAAGTGTTGCAGCAATTCAGCTCCTTAGATGGGATGATCGACATCTACAACTAAAAAGAGCCAATGAAGAGACCCTCCGGAAAAGATTAAGATGGAAATAGGTTTCCTTGAAAATAGAGGAATAGTCCAACGTGTGATATTTTGTAGCTAGGAGAGTATCACAGGTCGAAGTCTGTCAAGGGCAAAGCGGCAAGAATGAAGGCGTTAGAGCCACTGTCAACGAGAAAGTTGAGTATTCTATCTAGATCTCTAAGAAAAAGGCAAGAGTACGACCCCTACATCGCCCCGACAGTTAATGCGAAGCCAGACTGATAGAGCTATCCAGAGGAAGGTGTCACTGAGGTGGAGGGCGCCGAAGATCCAGTGTGGGGTGGGTTTTTTATTTTATTTTTTTTAAGAGCTCATCTGGCGACTGCCTATTTGGGCATTAGTCGCCGTATTAAAATGGCCTAGTTCTAGGCTACTTTAAAAGACAATTAAAGAGACAAAAAGAAACCCAAAAGGGAGAAAGGAAGCAAGCTAGTGCGTCGGGGGGAGGTCCCCCCGACGCAGGAGCATGCAACCTAAAGGGGGAAAAAAACAAATGCAAAAAAAACAAACAAACAAAAACAAACCCTGCTTAAATAATAGAGAGAAGGCCAGCCTCCCCCAAGAAGTCTAAAAGTCCACCAGTCAATGTGCACGCACTCGTCCCAAGTACAAGGGACAGGCGGTAGCGACCCCGCTTATGCCGGTACCGGGACATGTAACGTGCGCGAAGATCCCCCAGACTGGGACATTCGAAAAGAATGTGGCGAACAGTCTGGGGGACGACGCAGTCGTCGCAATAGGGCGCAGGCGAGCGCTCCATAAAATAGCGATGCGTCACACGAGTATGTCCGATTCGGAGACGACAAAGGGCGACCTGTAGCCGTTGCGGCATTGGATGATAGGTCCATGGGAACAGTTGCGGCGCAATGGCACGCAATTTTAAGTTCCCTTCGACCATCTCCCATCTTTTTTGCCAAGCAGTCCGAAGAGCTGCCCGTATTCCTGCAATGTAGTCGGTGTGAGGGAGAGCGAAAAGCTGGTCCGGTCGCAGAGTCCTCGCGGACTCTTTGGCGCCCTCATCGGTATGCCTATTCCCCTCAATTCCTACATGTCCAGAAACCCAGCAGAAGATAATCTCGACATCTGCCTGGCTCTCCAAAACCGTGGCGTCAAGGATATCGCAAACCAGGGGATGCGGAGATTCCAATGCCCGAGAGCACTCAGGGCGCTTTGTGAGTTGCAATAAATCACCATCCGGTCTCCAAACCGGGCACGACGCGTAATCTCCCGTACCGAGTGGTGTATTGCCACCAGCTCGGCCATGGAGATAGACGCAGCGCCTGGCAGAGCTCCGCTGACTTTAAACAGAGGGGATAGGGCGTGGAAGCCGACCCCCTATTGGGACTTGGAGCCATCCGTATACACTGGCACGGTTTCAGCGTGGCACGGTTCCAGCGTGACACGAGGTGTGCTCCAAAAAAAACGAACGCAATACTCCCGGCGACGTACAAGCTTTGGGAGCAGAGGCATGGCGACAAATAGTCAAATTTAGTACCCTCCAGGGAGGCGTCGTGGGCAGAACCAGGAAAGCCACCGGCCTAACAGCTATATCTATCTCTCAAAGGAGTTTCCTGGCCCTAAACCCAAAGGGCTTAGGGTATGACTGGAAGCTCTCGGCAGCATAGGCAGCGTCGAGATCAGCTGCGGATGCAGTTTTAGCTGTTTGCGACTGAGGGAGTTGCCGTGCTCGCGCGTACAGGCGAGGGGCATCTCGCCAGCATCAACCAACAGGCTCTCAATATGGGAAATGCGAAAGGCACCGGTCGCAAGGCGAAGGCCGGTGTGGTAAATCGAATCCAGCTTCCGCAATAAACGCTCGGCTGTGGATGCATAAAACTCGCATCCGTAGTCGAGCTTCGAAAGAACAAAGGATCGATAAAAAAGTAGGGCAGTAGCCCTATCAGCGCCCCAAGCGCTAAACGTCACGGAACGGAGAATATCCATGACGCGGATACAAGAGACTCTAAGGCTGCGAATATGAGCATCCCAGGTGAGGCGTCGGTCGAATACAAGCCAAAAGGAACGGTGAGACTCAACCACATCCAGGCGCACCCCATTAAGAAACAAATCTCGGTCGGGGTGGAGCCGTGGATGGCAGAAGAAATGCACCACCTTAGTCTCGGCCAAAAAAAAATGAAACCTGTGCGCTTTGGCATAGCGAGAGAGGCAGTTCAATGCCTGTTAAGGTCGACGCTCCAGAGTTGGCATCTGGGCCACGCCAAAAGCGATCCAAATTTCCTCCACGTAGAGCGTATCGAGAACATCTTCCGGCAGCACCAAGGTGATGCCGTTGATGCTCAGGGCTTTCTCCGAAATGAAGAAGGTCCTGGTGGTCGCAGGGGCATCATCCGGAGGAGATCCTTCCCCTGCTTGTACTGCCTGAGAATCCCCAGCCGTTTAAGGAGGACTTTGCATAGGGGCGGATTCGGGTTCGGTGTTTGGCACCGAGCCCAGATTCCCCCCCATGGAAGACCCTACCGTCTGAGGCTGGGGTTTCTCAAGGACCATGCGTCTAACAGGAGGTGCCTACAGTTGGCCATCCCCTCCCAAGACATCGCAAGTCCCGTTGGCTGTATTTTCACTATTCTTGTGTGGGGAGGCACAGTTCTTGACCCCGGAAAGGGTCAATATTCTTGCCAGCAGGTCTTTTGAGGGAAGTGACCGAAGGGGACTGGCCTCCCTCTCCTCTCTAAGGGGGTTTGGCCTTTTAAGCCGCTTACACGAGGGCAGGTCGGCAATGGGCTGCCTGCTGGCTTCCTTGGCACCTCTGGAAAGATTAGAGGGGACTGCCGCTGGAAAAAGGGAGGTGCCCGAAAGCACCTCCAGAGAAGGGGGTGAGGGGGAGTCCCCTGCACCCGTAGGCGAAGGACAGGAGTAAGCCTCCTCTGCGGTTAGAGAAATATTGAGGGTCCCCTGCGCAAGCACAGGGGGGGGGGACATCCATTTTTTCGGTGGAGCTGCCTGAGGGCCACTCCGTCGTTGTTATAGGGGAAATTAAGGAGAGATATTTTTTTTTGAAGTAGCCTGCACTGCAAGAGGTGCTTACAGGCCCGGAAGAGCCAGGCGCCGCCATTTGGGACTACCTCTCCCGCCTGGTGGCCTGGCAGTCCATCGGCATGGCGGCTCCACCTTGAACACGGCCTAAAAAAGATAGATTTTGAAGACGAGAGGAAAAGGGATGTGAGGAAAGTATGGGTGGGGATGAAGCAGGTTGTTAAAAACCAACCACCAAAGACCGGAGCTCAGGGGTAAGGGAAAATTGTCCTCTTCCCCCCTCATCTCCGATCCAGGACGGTTGGCTGAGAAGAAGGTCAGCCTTTACCCTGTGGAATTAGAGGCTGACCAGAGAAAGCTGTGGGAGAGGTTGTTTGAAAAGAAACTTAGTAGGGAAGAAATACTGGCTATCTGAAGGAAGGAAGAGTGGCTAAGCTAGAGCCGGACGGCACGCTGGATCCCGTCAGCACGGCGGCCAGGATAGCAAATCGCCGCGCCCCATAAGGGGCGAAGATCGAGTGTGGAGAGGAAAAAACGATCTGATGTTATGTTTTGTATTTCATCATGATATACAGTGGTCATTTCCCTTAGGGTTGCAGATTGTTGAATAGTGAAGTTAGCGTGTTCAATATTCTGTGGTGTCTAGATAGGGCATAGTGGCAAGGCGGGCGGCTTCGGAAGAGTTTCACATGTCAGCAAAACGCTCTTAGCGTCCTTCTGGCAGCAAAGGGAGTATGATGGACTTAGGCTATCACTTGAAGGAAAGGGCCTCACCTTTGAACTTCTGGTGATACCAGCACCAACGAGCTGACTCAATTCTGAATCTCCCGACGGTAAAAAACTAGATTAGCCGAGAACCAAGAGCGTGAAAGGCAAACCAGTTGTCTTACATCAAAATGAGCTTTTATCTCGCTGCTATTGGGCAAGATTCAGGACCACCTCTATGAGTGTGTCCATCTTCTCTCCTATTGATGAAGAGTTCTTTGCGGTGGGAGAGCTGCGTGAACCTCGGGAGTTTGGACCATTGTAAGCTGCCTTTACTACTAGCTTCTGGCTACCTAATGCATTCCAAGCTAAGATGCGTGGTTCAATATCGGCCAAGCTGTCGAAGAGATTATCTTCCCTCAACTCCTTGAGGATGTGTGTCACAAGGATGGAGAGGAGACAGAAAAACTTTTATATCAGTTGTGCTACTAGGTAGTCGGCACCCGAGAACTTTCGGAACTATCGATGTCCCTCCTGAGGTTTTACTATTATTGCTGCTCAGAAGGCTCTTTGTGTCGAATAACGATGGCCTTGATAGCCTCGTAGGTTTTCTCTTCTGCAAACAACTCGAATTTCAAAAAATGAATCTGTCTCTTCAATAACGTCCTTGGATAGATACGAAATTGCCAGCAGGAATTCGATCTTTGTTGATAGGACATTTTGTGCTTCAAATGGCAGCTCACTTAGACGGTGCCAGTCTTTCAACTAACTTTGTAAATATTGAGGCATTTTATTAGAAAATTTCAATGTTCGTAGTATAAGACTGCAAGTGTTGAAGAGTCATCGCGCTAGAGTATTCTGCGCTAAGGCTTGTTGATGCAGGATTGAAAGAGTATAGCTTGTCGACGGGTTCACTAATGGAGTGATTGGTAATGTAAACAAGATCCAATTATATATTATCTTTATTTAAGTTCCAGCAGGAATTCTTCTCCATTGTTCAATTCAAGTAGCTGCAGCTTGGATGAATGGAGAGCTTGGGAGGTTGGCGTGTGGTACTCGCACTTGGCGTAGAGCGAGCGATGGAGTTGAGCGAGAGACAAAGCGATTAAACACAATGATTCAACTCCTCTCACAGACAGATAAGTAAGCCAAAATGATAGGAGGTTACCTGGTATTGACATTCTGGTATTTTAAGCGGTCGCTGTATCTGTAAAATACTCAGGTTCTAAATTATTTATTAATTATTTTGTATGAATGGCCAAAATCATTATGTAGGATTTGTAAACTTGGTTTTTCCCATTACACAGGTATAACAAATGACAAGCCGGAATCTTTTGGCACATAATTCATTTTAACTATTGTAATTCTTCATTATTACGCTCAAGGTTTAAAATATTTTCTTCTGCAGACAGTCTAATCAGTCACTAACTTTACTTTATACCTCAATCAAAATTTATACATACTTTTACCTCGTTTCTTTATTTAATTTTACATGAACTCTGGACCAACACACTTCTCACTGACAAGGTAGCTAAAGTGATCAATTGATTAGGTATCTATTTTTTCATTTTCTTTGAACCAATATTACTCGGTTTTGCAAAAGTTCTATTACACTCGATTTTTACTTTCAAGAGGTCTACGTGTGGGATGGAAAAAGTTATGCCAAAACAAACTTAAAGTTGTACTTTTCCAGTTTGTGTCATTTTAACGTCTTTTCCATTATGTAAAGCTATGTTGTGATGGAAGTAAAAAGAATCGAGATTGCTACTTACCTGCCCGCAGGCCACAACAAGTCCGAAATTGCCAAGCGGCTTAACGCCAGCCAGATGTCCGTCCACTCCACGGACGCGCGGAGAGGCTCAATCGTTTGGCTGTGAGAAAGGCCTTCGTAAAGGCTTCGAATGACTGTGCTCGCGAAAAAGAAGAACATTTCGGTGGTCACAGTGTCAAGTGCCGTCAAGGACGATGGCAGCAAGAGCTTGTAGTACGTCGAAAGTTATCACCTCACCAAACTTGTGCGGAACAATTTTGAGAGCACTGTCGTCGCCATCTCGACGACTTGAATAGTCGGGGAAATCAAATACTTATTTTTGTCTGATAAAAGAACCATCAGGATGAAACCGATCATCATCCAGCATAAAAATTGCACGGTTAGCTTTTGTCAGGGGCTCTCCGATGTCTGCTATGTGTCTAGAACTAATAACCTGGCCTCTGTGATGATGCTCGGCGTCTTATCTTTAATGTCGATAAGTTGCCACCAGTGTGGTTTGCAGCCGGTTACAGGCCCACTAAGTTCGATTATATAGACATATTGGCCAGAAAAGTCCTTCTCTGGGTGAGAAAGGTCACGAAGGAAGTGAACTTCCTCTTTACGCAAAACGGTTGCCGGCTCATACGACCAAGATCGTGCGAGATTGGTTCAGGTCGAACATGAACTTCTAGGCGAAGAAATTTAGCCGCAGCAGTTGCCCCACCTCAATCCCATCGATTAGAACTTGTGGGTGTAGCTCAAGCGCAAGGCCTACAAGGTTCGCCACAGCAACGTTAATGAGTTGAAGTCCTCTGTCAACCGAGTGTGGTCCAACATGTGGAAGAATTTCGTATGCGTGTTCGCGTCCTTCATTTTTCCCCTGTATTGAGTGCTCACCGCCGTGGGAAGCCATATTGATTAGTATTACAATTTAAACTTATTTTTATTTGTTATAGCAATTAATTCGTTTTTAAATGCATAAAAGTATCATTGTCTTCTGTGGTGAGAGAGTTGTAATGAGTATAAGTTGACTCGCTACACTCAGTATATTTTACTTTTTTCGAATATTTAGCCTTCAATAATTCAGTGGTCTTTTTGCTCTCATATTTACATATAATTTTTAAATTTCATATTTGTATATTGTTATATGCATGCTTTACTCTACAGTATGTGGTTTTACATATGTTGAGGATTACTCTTGCTTTACCTTTCATTACTATTGGTGCCTCTGTATTGAATTTACTTTTCACATATGATATTTGATGTGCTTACTAATTTTTCTTATGTATAACTATGAATTATTGTACTTCATAATAGCCCTTGGCCAAGAATGAATATTCTTTTATTCGAAACGCTCTAAATAGTCATGTTCCCTATATTGGTAAGGAAAGCGTTAGCCAGGCAACCTGGTACAAATCATTATCATCCTCACCTTATCGCCCTCATCGTTCATCTTACACTCATTATCATCCCATTAACACATGCACATTTTACACAATGTTTTCTATCTATCCTATCATTCTCTCCACATTCTAACTTTATACTATCTTGAATCTTGGTGCCGAATTCTAAAGGATATCCAAATAAAATGTATGAAAGTTTAAATGTTACAAGAGTCTAGTGTTTTAACATATAAAAGTGCCGCCAACTATACATTAGATCAGTAATGGTCTAATGAGGTGTCTACTTTGAAATGTGTATCTACCTCTAAGCTTTGTCTGATCTAACTAACCTCTAAACTTTGTCGATCTACCTAATACACATATTTGATTGTAGCCTCCAAGGTCAGAAAATGAATAAATTACTAAATTTAGATATATTAAATTTACAGTTGACACAATTAGATATCACATTTTACTCTGAGTTTAATTTCAGATCTGTGAATTTAAAAATTTAAAGAAAACACACCAGTAACATTTGTGTAATTTTGATTTATAACTCTTATACAAATTGCATTAGCATAAAGAGGATACAAATGTTATTGCAGCAAAACAGAGTGGCTTTACCTTTTTTCGTAACAGTAGCATCATTTATGGAGTAGCGAACGCTGACCTATGTGTTAGATTTGTTAGTGAAATGCTGGAGAAACTGAAATAGAAGGTGCGAGTTTTGCCATATTATTTGATGACCCTCAAAAGCCTCCACACCCCTCTCTTAATAAACATAGGAATTCTCTTTAATTTTCATATGTAAATAAGAGTTTAAAACAATATGAATTTGTGTGACATTCTAGAATTGAATTTATTTTTTTACTTGATATCTCAAAGATTACTACAATAATTTTACCTAGAAAAAGTGGTCAAACTATTATAGAATTTCTAAATTTATGAAGAGGGGTGTGTGTATAAAAGATTTTCTCTGTGTAAAAGGTTTAATGACTGGTACCGAAAACAATCCAATCAAATAGGCAAAATCAGATTTGCAAGGCGTAGATAGCTTAATTAATGGTACCGAAAGAACATAGTAAGCTTATTTATAAGCTTTTAAAGGTTTTATACTCTTATATTGTTAGGCATATTTAGTTTTGTCTTTTAATTCTTTGGGAGGTTTACCTTTAAAAATACATTTATATCTAAGAATTATATCAAATAAAAGGGTTTGCATTTTGTATGTAAATGTACCTTAAACTGTTTGAAGGAGAGTATAACACACATTTGGACAGCAATACTATGTATATCTATGTATTATATGTTTTAAAAAATAAATAGTGAAAGAATTTAAATACTAAGGTCAAATCTAATGAAAAAAATTTTGCACATTCAAATATAAAGAAAGAACTTAAAAATAGATAACTAAAATTTTTAAAACATCTTGAAGAAATAAAAAATTAAAGAGAAAGTTATATGTAGAAAAGCAAGAGGCTACACTTTCACACTCGTTTATATTTCTATATATATATATATATATATATATATATATATATATAATATTAAAACCACTGTACAGGAGCATGAATTTATTTACGAGACTAGGTTCGGTATGAAGTTTACCATACTCTCTTCAGTCGTATACCGAAACTAGTTTCGTAAATAAATGTGTAAAGTGGTTTTCCATCATATACCATCATTCGGAATTGAGTTCTTTCACTTATATATATATATATATATATATATATATATATATATATATATATATATATATATATATATATATATATATATATATATATATATATATATATATATATATATATATATATATATATATATATATATATATATATATATATATATATATATATATATATATATATATATATATATATATATCCCAAAATGATACGGCCCGCTTCTTATAGCCCCCTGGGGAACGCCTAGTTGCCACCAGGAAAGATCAAGTTTCAGTTAGCCATTTCTTTCTAGTGACCCCCAAAAGTCCATTCGAAATAGGAAGTCTCCTTTTTTTAGAAGAAAACGGGTAATTAAACATTATTTCTTGGGTATCTATGCTAAATACTTTTTGATAAATATGAAAAAAACATAACAAATGCAGTGGTAAGTATATAGCACAAAATGATACCGAACTCTTATTATACCAGCCTCTATAAGAAGCAGGCGGTATCATTTTGTGCTGAATACTTCACGCACCATCTTTTATAATTTAATTTTCCATATAAATATATATATATATATATATATATATATATATATATATATATATATATATATATATATATATATATATATATATATATATGTACAAGATGACCAGGAAAGAGCCGAAGATGCCTCGTAACATTTATTTCAAAAGTTTTCGTTGTATGTGCAGTAGCACTGTATTATATGAGGGGGTAACAAAGCGTACGCTTTACTCCCGCTTTATGCAACAGATGGTTAGTTCTGAAAAAACTGGACTTCACCTTGCAAAACCTGATCCATCCCCAATTCGAAACCATCTGTCACAATCTGGCTCTAGGGCTACATTCGAGAACTTCACAATTCTTAATACGGTATAAAACTTTAACCCAGTTTAAATAATAAATCATTATTTGTCCCAGGAAATATAGTTACTTATTAAAAAAACATTCTAACTTGTTAAATTTACATTGTTTTTTGCAACAATAAAATCCCCTAGTTTTGTTTTTCTCGGTATTTCCAATGTAATCAATTCGTCTCAAATGTAATAATCATGTTTCACAATTTTATTGTATGTTTTAGCTTTTTAGGCATATATTTAAATCTGTATTTCGTACTTTTTTTTTAGCACTTATGATGGGATTTGTTATAATCCTGAAACGTTTGAAGTAATTGTTACGAGCCATTTTCGGCTCTGTCCTGGTCAACCTGCATTTTGCGTCCATCAATTGGTTTGCCACTTATATATATATATATATATATATATATATATATATATATATATATATATATATATATATATATATATATATATATATATATATATATATTTATATATATATATATATATATATATATATATATATATATATATATATATATTTTATATATATATATATATATATATATATATATATATATATATATATGTAAATGAACTAAATGACGAGTTATAGTATATGATAGCGAAACCACTGTATAGGAGCTAAAAGTTTAATTTACGATACTAGTTTCAGTATGAAGTTTATCATACTGTCTTCAGTCGTATACTGAGAATGCGATTGTTACAAAAGTCTACAAATAGCGTACAGATAAGAAAAAAGAAGAAAGAAAACACAAAGAAACACAAAACGGGGAAAAAGGTCATTTCATTAATCAAGGGATGTATGTCTAAGATCGTTAACTAAGCTGTTTACGATGAGGTTACGGGAATGAGGGCTACATTTCAATTGCCCATCTGACAAATTATAATTTGGAATTGCTCCTATTAATAAAGATTCTACTATTTTTCTTTTACGGAAATCTTTACAATTTTGTATGGTTTGTGCCTTTGAATAGTCAATTTGGTGGTTGAAATTGCTAATAGGATTAAAAATACTGCATGTGGTACTGCGTCATCTGACATCAGCTCTATATTCATGAATTCATCTTGTTAAGGTTCTTCCGGTCTCTCCTATGTAAAATGAGGGACAGTTAATAGAGCCACACGGGATTAAATATACCGCTGCTTCATTTGGCTTATCCATGGGCTTGGTGGAAGGAAAAGAATTAAGGATAGAAAATGGATATTTAATTGTAGTTAGGACTGCGCTTCGCTTCAAAAGCTTTTCAAACTCATCTGAGAAAGTAAAGGTCCTACTTTATTTATCATCTATATTGCCACGAGAGATACAGGGTAAAGAATCTTACGCGCTTTTCAAGACCGCTGACGGTTAACGTCCCTGGCCCATTGAAAAAGGCGCGGGCGCGCGCGCGCGCGTGTTAAAAGGGGAAGCCCTGCACCGAACCTCATTTTCGGGCCAGCGTTTTGTTCCTCGCTTAAGACCAGCAGTACATCTCGCGTCCTTATAACTTCTCTGCCACTTAAGACCTGTAGAGACCACCGGTATCTGACGTGTCCGAACCCCGGAAGGAAGCCCTACAGGGGGCGCGAAGAGGGGGCCCCATTAGGGGGTGGAGTGGTCAGTGCCAGCAGGTGGGTCCTGTTAGACAAGTTAATATAGGTAGGGCAGAGAAGGTGGTCCGAGCTATATAATAGGGACACAACTTATTAGGAGCCTGTTTGACCCCAAGTGAAGACTTCCCCTAGCAAGCCGTCATGGACGACCCCAGGGGACAGAGAAGAATCCCCCTCTGGGTTAAAAAGAGTTGCCAAAAACCTACGAGGGAAACAGTGTTCTCGACCATATTCAGCTCGATCGAGGTTGCACTATGCCGTCTAGTGGATCAAACCTATGGCTACCTAGCAATCTGGACACAGATTTCGACGTTGACAAACTTCACGAGCAAAACTCGACAAACTTAATTTGACCCTGAAGATCCCTCCCCGCGTCTCTACTCAGAGATTCTTTATCTGTCGCCGCCTGGACCCATGGGTCGGCTCCCATACCATAGAGGAGATTAAAAATGAAATTGAAACTAGACAAACTTAGGTGAAAGTCGAAGAGGTGTATAAGTTTAAAAATCGTTAAGGGGGTGACTATTCCCATCTGTTTAAAGCCACCTTCTAAACCTCTGAGATGGCCGCTAAGGCAGCTGAAGCTGGTCTCGTCTTGTTCTATACAAAGATTTCTGCATCATGTATCGAGAGAGAAACCTTTGTGTCAGTTCAAGTGTGCTTCTCCTGCTATGCCCTCGAGCAGCACGAAACTAAAGACTGTACCTTTCGTGGAAAGGTTTGCAGCGAATGCGCCGGAGATGGCCACACCTGGCGTGAGTGTACAAGCGGGACTGTCAAAAAATGCTTAAAATGCAGGGGCCCACACCGTACTTTGTCGATGTCGTGTCCTTTGAAGAAGACACTAGTCACCGACAAAAAGAAGAGTATACTAGAGGAAAAGCACCGCAGGGAAACGACTTCCTACGCACAGGCAGCCCAGAGTCAGGAGAAGGAGAAGACCCTCTTACAATTAGATCCCTGGATGAATTTGGACCTTGTGATATGTGTCATACACGCTCACTTTGTGAACATCGCACAACCGGAAAGTTATGCCACAGAGTTGAACCGCATGTTTACTCAGAATGGGATGAAACTGATGTGGTTTCCGGACAATCCCCCCTCAACCGAGCTATACCAGACCCAAAAAGAAATTAGGCCTACAGATGAAGCAAGAGGAAGTTCGAAGTCTCGGGATCTGAGACTTAACAAGCTCAGTACATCAGACACCCCTACAATAATGGAAACAGACCAACCTTCTTAAAAGGATGCTGATTCCAAGAGGACGACCCAAAAACTCGGAGCCTCAAGAAGACCAAACAACCCTCCCCAGTTTACAAATCTACCGATATAAACCTACGTGTATATGCCTTCCCTTTCACCCTCTCCCGAGATTGGCGAAGATCAAAGACATCGTTGATGGGATGATCAAGGGCAAGTACAAATGGGACTATGATTTGGATATCAGCGAGGTTTAGATGAATTCGCACTCAGGCAAGGCAGAATCGAGATCTGTGGCGAATCATGTCTTAACCTTTCCCATGATCAATTCAAAAAGAACAGATCTGCTAGAGTGAGGTCGCCCGCGCAGGCTGAGCCAGCTAAAGTGTCGAATCTTGACGGGGAGTAATATGGAAAATACGACTAAATACATCAACAAGCTAAAGAACTTTTCTCTTAATGTTAATGACTGGATGTGAAAAAATTCGTCTACTACAATATAATCCGTGAGGTAGACCCGGATATCGTCCTTATTTCCGGACACGGACTTAACCCAGAAATAGACCCTATTAAACTGTATAACTATACCACCATCACGGCTAGTCACTCTAACGAGAGATATGACGGAGTCGCTCTTGCAGTTCGAAAAGGCATCAAATTTAAAGAGATAAGCGACCTAGAAGAATCATATCTAGCGGTAAAAATTAGTACACTTGTCGATGATTTAGTTATTGCAGTAGGGTACCAGCCACCAAGGAGATCGTATTTGACCATACCCAATTTCCTCCGCCTCTTTAGAAGAAACTGCTCTGTGATTCTCATCGGTGACCTAAATGCTCGCTGCAGGGACGCTGGCTACACCACGGCATTCAATGGGGCAGGAAACTCCCTCAGGCTTCTTATAGAACGCGGCGTGGTAAACAGAGCAGGTCCCTATTTCGCTACGTACTTAACGAGGAGATCCTCAACAACCGCCGACATAGTACTGACGAATGACGGATTCGCGCTGAACCAAAATACCGTCCCTGGTCCAAATTCTCCCTCTGACCACATTAGGATGATCACTACAATCTCGATCTCACCTATCCAGGTTAAAGTCCACTCCCGTAGATGTTTGCCTAAGGTGGACTGGCTCGAGTATAAGAGAGTCCTCCAAGATTATCAGATAGAACCCTTGGACGGGTCTACCCTCGAGGACTTAGATCGGCACTTCGAGGACCTCATCACCAAGATCACGGAAGCAGATAGAGTAGCTATTCCGAGGGTTGAATAAACGACTCTCCCTGCTCCACGATGGAATGAGGAGATTACAACAAGGAAAGACCGACTGGAGGAGCTTATTGCAGAAATAAATGATAATGGGAACACGGCGGCGCGATACCGTGAACTTCGAGACCTGCGCATGGAAATCAAATATTTCATCAGCGAGGAGTCTAAGGCAATCTGGAATGGCATGATTGATAAGATGGACATTGAAATCCACCCCAGAAAATTTTGGTCTCACATTAAAAGATTAAGTGGCACTCAGCAAAGTAAGTCCAATATTACCATCATAGCTGAGGGGAGAACTATCACCGAGGACCGAGATATAGAATTCCACTTCAGAGAGCACTGGAAGAGAAAGTTCGACATAACGGAGGAAGAAAATTACGATTTTAACTGGGAATACGAGGAAAGAGTCTTGTTAAACCTGGAAGAGCGAGAACCATCCATAACGCCATACCACTTCGTCGATCACACCCGACGGGCAGAAGCCAAGGGAGAACCGTTCACCCATAAACAATTCGAGACAGCCTTAAAGAACTTTAAGCAGAGTGCCTCTGGTATATCAGGTATTACCAAGGTGCATTTAGTGAATGCCCCTCCCAACATCAATGAAGCCTTACTAAGTCTCTTCAATGACTTTTTAAACGTTGGCTACTTCCCAGATATACTCAAAAGGGCCAAAATGATCTTCATCTTAAAGCTAGGGAAACCAAAAAAGGAAGTCAAAAGTTACAGGCCAATCTCCCTTTTAGAATTCATTGGGAAAATTTTGGAGAAACTTCTTAACGACAGACTGAGGAATCATCTAGGAACCAGGACCGGCTAAAACAGACAACAACATGGATTCTGTAGTCACCTCGGTACGGTAACTGCCCTTGCTCTCATAACAGAGTACATTGCGAATGCGAAAGCCAAATAGAAGGGTGGACATTGTACTCAGAGACGTGGCCTCTGCATTTGATAAGGTTTGGGTACCTGGATTGAAGATCAAGTTATGTAACCTCGAGATGGAAACAAATATCACCAGGATCCTCTTAGAGGATAGAGAGGCAAACATAAAAATTAATGATTACGAAGGGCAACCCTTTTCTTTGAACGCAGGAGTCCCTCAAGGGGGGTGTCTGAGCCCGACGCTGTATACCATCTACACGAGAGACCTCCCATTTCCTACTCAGGATTACGCTGTATATGTTCAGTTAGCCGACGACATTACACAAATTATAACAAGCGACTACCAAGCTCCTATAGACGTTGCAAATAGGACAGCCGGGCAAATCAACAACCTCAATCTGTACGAAAAAAGAAATAAAATTCGCACCAATATGGATAAATTCAAAATCCTCCCTATCGGACGTGTCAAAATGGCCGACATTATAGCAAATGGGGAGTACTATCCATATACACGAGAAGCCCGTGTTCTAGGATTGCAGATTACGTCAAATGGGTATAATAATCATATCAAGGAGAAAGTCTCGCAAGCCAAGATCAGACTTAGACAACTTTACAGGTTCAGGAGACTCTCCTTCCGCAATAAGAGGAAGTTGTATTTGGACTTAGTTAGGCCAATCTTGCTATACCCCGCCGTTCCGTTACATTTGGCAATCAAGACACAAATTCGCACGGCACAAGCAGTGGAAAATCAAGCTCTACGATTCATCCTTGATCTCAGTTTACTAGACATGGTCCCATCGATTAGACAACATGAACTCACAGATATCGACCCCCTGAATGTGGCATTGCACAGGAGAGCAACAAGAATATGGAGGAGCATGCATAACTACTTACCCGAAAGAGTCATGCAAGATATAGAAATTCCCGAAAATGACAACCCGAACAGACATTACAAACGAGGATTCGCCAGCAGCCAACAGCGGTTGCAAGAATACCTGGAACCGATCTACAGATAACTATTTCTCACCGGAAAAACAATTAAAATAAATATCCGAATAATTGGATGTTAAACTGAATATTACAAAATAAAAAGATCCGTAGTGGACAACATGATAAATGAATAAGGCACACTAAAATTATCAGTAGTGGATAAAGCTACATCAAAACAACTAAGAGACCAAGGAATAGTGATAGCTCTCGCTACAAAAATGCAAAAGCATTAGAACAAAGGCTCGAAAGCTTTATTACATGCACGGAAGCATCATACAAGTGCATGGAAAGCCATAGCCAAACCTACTGGCACATCATTCTCTTACTAAAATACCACTTTTTATATCTTTTACCTCTCTTACTATCACACCGTTTTCTATCTTTTACGATCCTTGAATCCTTGAATTGTGGTTAGGTCTCGAGAAATCACTTTGTTCACTCCTTTGAGGAGGGGAGTAAAAGGGAGAGATAGACACTTCGTATTACTAAATTTGTGTTTATCCTTGGGACGGTAATGAGAAGATTTTGCTAAAGATAAACTTTCATTGATCACGTAGAGGGGATAATTTAATTCTATGAAACTGCAGGTTATACTCGTATACGTAATCTCGTTTTATAGAAAGCAAGGGTCACATATCGTAAGTGCTCTCAAAAACATACCTCATGCAACGGCTCGCTTAATGTTATTATCATGATGAGAAAATAAATGGATATAACAGTTAGAATAGGTTGGTTTTCGGTACACAGTAAAGCTAATTTTGTCAATGAGTAAAACTTTTAAATCAAGAAAGGATATATAATTATCTTTTTCCCACTCTACTTTAAAATTGATAGTGGGATGGAGGTCGTTAAGATTTTTAACGAAATTGTCAAATAAGTTTAAACTATTTATGGGCCAAATCGATATCACATCATCTACATACCTATACCATACAAAATTATATATATATATATATATATATATATATATATATATATATATATATATATGCAACAAAACCCACAGGGAACAATAATACGAGGATTCCAAGTACTTTCGAACTTTATTTCAAGTTCTTTATCAATGAATAATAGAGGTATTGAAAATTGTAATATTAATAAGGATGATACAAGGGAGAAGGAACGCCCATATAAAGCAAAAAAAACAATCAACAAAATGAAATATCATGAAATGGAAACTTTAAGATCATTAAATAAGGTAAATTCAAAAGACTAAAGGTTGACAGGAGGATTAAAATACCGCCTAGCAAATTAAGGAGGGAGAAAATCTTAATAAGAGATTAACCTCAAAGGTCAGGATCTATAAACCAAGGTAGAATAAGTACAACTGTTCTTCAGACTTGATTCAAATGGAAATAAATACAGACAAAAACATAAGTCTACATAGATGCACACAAAATAAAATTAAATTGTTTATTAAGATTAATATAAATATTCAGTCTCAAACTAAAAGTTTCGACAGTACATTGTGAATAAAATTTTAAAAATAACCATCAAGTTTATATAAGCCAGGCCTTAAATTTAAATTTGGGAATTTACTAATAAAGATGGATTCAATCATATTTCGCAAAATTGTATAGTTATTATGAGAGATGATTTTAGCAGAATTACAGTAGACTTAGTGTAGGTGGATAGCAGTCTTTCTTGAATGCAAATTTTGTTGAAGACCATGGTGTATTTTGTCTTAATTAATTTCCATTGGCAACTTTCTCTTCTTCTAACTATCTTTTTTATTCCATCTTGTAGATGGTGGATTACTTGTTCAATATTTATCTCTTCTTTAAATGAATGTGTTTGGTAAAAACACTTTCATTTAAAAAAGAGCTGAATACTGGACAAGTAATACACCATCCACAAGATGGAATAAAAAAGATAGTTAGAAGAAGAGAAATTTGCCAGAGGAAATTAATTAAGGCAAAATACACAATGGTCTTCAACAAAGTTTGCATATATATATATATATATATATATATATATATATATATATATATATATATATATATATATATATATATATATATATATATATATATATATATATATTTATATATATATATATATATATATATATATATATATATATATATATATATATATATATATATATATATTTATATATATATATATATATATATATATATATATATATATATATATATATATATATATATATATATATATATATATATATATGTAGTAAATATCCCAAGGAATGGAAAACTGCCATCACAATCGGATAATTAAACTCTTGGTAGAAGATTACGTGAACCATTCAACAGATTAAATAATAAAATTAGATTATTATAAAAGGATATATTAGTATAACTATTTATAACCCTACATTTAATTTAATTGTAAAAGTAGTTAGCCTCGAACATGTGTTGTCAAGCGCTCTTCGCTATGTATGTATATATACATATATATTAGTGTACTTGGGTAGCAGTCTTTCGTGAATGCAAATTTTGTTGAAGACCATTATGTATTTTGCCCTAATTAATTTCTTTTGGCAACTTTTCTTCTTCTAACTATCTTTTTTATTCCATCTCGTAGATGGTGGATCACTTGTCCTGCATTCATCTCTTTTTTGAAAGAATGGGTTTGGTAAAAAGCAAACTAAATTGCTGAGCCTTCGATCTTATTCGATCAAAATATACTGGCTAAAATATATTTGCATGACAATTACTACACTTTCTAGACTTTTAACGATGCATCTGAAAAGCGGAGGGCCTAAAAATCATATACAAAGTGCTCATAACACTAACCTAACGAGAGATATGCTAGTTGATAAAACTGTTTTAAAAGAAAAGAGGTTAATATAGCTAGGCTGAAAATCTTAGAAGCCATATTAATAAACGAAGATAAGCCGACCATCAGCAGTCAAGCGACCAGCAGGAATGGCATATTAAAATTATCTTAAAATTCCACTCACCGGACTGGACGGTTTCATCTAACGTCATGCTCAACCTAGGCGGAATAAATATCCCTTAAAAATCATTTTCTTTCATTCTGAGTAGTCGAGTACTAGTCGGTCTGGACTTTGCAAAGGAGGAAAAGTTAAATGAAAAGTGAAAACGCCCTTGCCAGACATTCTCTTTCGGAAGGAAAAGGAGAAAAACTATCTAGAAGAATAGTACACTAATACCAGGAATAAAGAGGAGCAACGTAACGAGATGGGGGCCATGGGGCCACCCGCCATAGACGTCAAACGGATCCCCCTCCGTACCATCAGTAAAGCAACAAAGCCAAGCCGACAAACGGTCGTGGAGACTATATTTGGCCCGCTCAACGTAGCACTTCTAAGACTAATTGAGATGCCCAACGGATGGGCAGCATTATGATGGACTCCTGAGGACGTCGAAAAAATCGTGTCAGACGAAGCTAAAGAGCCCCTTCGGAAAATTGGACTCGAAGCTACTATCCCCCACAAAATCATGGTGCATCGATTAGTCATCCTCAGAAAGCTCAACTCCTTCTTCACGGACAACAGCTGCGAAGAAATCAAGGCTGAGCTTTCTAAGCACCAAAAATTGGCAAGAATTGCGAAGGTAGATAAGTTTGGCAAAAATATAGTCAAAGTTATTTTCTCAACCACGGAAATAGCACAAAGGGCTATGAAAGAGAGACTCCTGGGGTTCTACCTCCGCGTTGTTCCTGAACAAATAAAAGCGGAGAAATTCGTTCAGCTGGAAACCTGCTTCAAATGCATGGCAGTGGAAAAAGACCCAACAAGTGAGTGTCGAGCTACCGAGTGTACCTCTGAAAAAACACGCTGTACAAACTGCGGAGGGGACCACAGGGCCTTGGACATGAGGTGTCCCGTCCGCAAAGAGGCAATCAGAGCCAAACGTGAAAATGTCCAAAAAGGAAAAGGAGGCAAAACCAAAGAATTTCGCAAAAGCAGCAACAAAAACAACATCCACAGAAATAACGGCACCAAAGCTGGTGATGCCAAGTGAATGCAAAGAAATAATAACCATGGTCATCTACGCACACTCGGCAAACCTAGCTAACCCCGGCACCTTTTCCGAAGAATTAAAACAGCTATTACAGAAGAACGGTATCAGGAAAAAACTTTGGTTTCCTTCCAATCCCTCTTCACATGAGGTGCTAAAAATACAATTTGTGGACGACCCACAGCAAAACCAAACAACCCAAGAAAAGGTAAAAGAACCTGCTGACATTCAACAACAACTAAAAACCACAGAAGAAGAAATAACTACAGAAGGAGAAGAAACAAGAGGCGAAAGCCCCAAAAAGAATCAGCAAAAGAAAAAGAAGAAGACAAAACCGCGAAAGGAAGAAGAGACAGAAGCAAAAGAATATACACTTCACGAAGAAGAAGACGAGAAAGATGAAATTCTGGACTATCCCGGAGTACCCCTCACGGAAAAAGAAATATCTTATTACGAGGATTCTTCTCTAACGCCACTGACGTGGGACTCAAGGTATTCGGTGCTGTAGTGTGCAAACCCCCGAAAGGTGACAATTAATAAACCGTGATAAAAGTGAACAGATTTTTTTGGTAGTAAGAACAAGGTCTTCGTGAAATTTGTACGAAAGATAACAATATATTAAAATTGAATGAAATTTCTGAGATATAATTCTCTGTCATGAAAAACTTTCTTGAATTTAAAATGTCAAATAATTGTCTTCCAGTATGTCCTGGAGAAATAAACTCATTTAATATAAAAGATTAAAATAACTGAGTAAATATACAAAAATATGACCTCCGGTAGTACTTGGAGAACCCATTTCTTTTCTTACTAGTACTTGTGTAACTTTCTCTTCTCCGCTAAACTTTTTTCTCCACTATTAATTATTTTTTTGTAACGCTAATTTGTATATGCATTTTTTTCTCTCTTTCATTCTGTCACACCTCACTCCACTCACTACATCGGTAAAGGAGGCAAGAACATATGCAAACGCTCCGAAGAATATCGAATAAGATCAAAAGCTAAGCAATTTAGTTTGGTTTTTACCAACACATTCATTTAAAGAGATGAATACAGGACAAGTGATCCATCATCTACAAGATGGAATACAAAAGATCGTTAGAAGAAGAGAAAGTTGCCACAGGAAATTAATTAAGGCGAAATACACAATGGTCTTCAACAAAATGCGCATATATATATATATATATATATATATATATATATATATATATATATATATATATATATATATATATATATATATATATATATATATATATATATATATATATATATATATACATTAAAAATAAAGAATAACCTCACCAACCGAATTTATCCTAAGTATAATCATATTAAGAATTTGTAAGTCAGGACTTATATATATTCACATTTTAAAGAAGTCTTTTCCTCCTCGATTTGCCTCTGCCCTTGTGTGGGCGAAAAGATTTAGCCATAAAATCATTTAAAATAACCTATTGGTAGACGTTTAGTTTTAATGACTCAAGGTTAGCAAGAACTCTTCGAGATTAGATATTAAAAGAAATATTCTTTATTTATTAACTAATTACATTGGTGATTTCATTGAACTGATTATGAATAAATTACACGAAGAATTAAACCTAGAACTATAGTACTCTCTGATATCACTACTCAAAGAGATGTGGTGTATTTGAAAATATTTTAAATTGCTTTTAAATTTAGATTGGGACAAGTGTGTTACATTTAAATTACATAGCTATATGATAAATTGGAGAGTTTTGTACTTACTGTATATTCTTTAAGGTTTTTTTAGGAAAATCGTTAAAGAGTAAATTATTTGTGACTCAGTAAAAGCTAATTCATACTCCATTATTTACCCTTTATGATGTTTCATAATTAAATACCTAAAACATATCAATGTAGGTTTGGCAGATTCCTTCTGTGAGTCGCTTATATAGTTGAATCGGCGTTAGCTCAGCCAAGACTTTTAATAATATGGAAAAAAAGGTAAATCGGGAGATCAATTTTATTCACTTGTTTTTTCGCGAAATAATTGAATAGTCTGCGACGATCATGAGTCGCATATTTGTTGCTGCTAAGTCTTACAAATACCTTTTTTATATGGAGGATTTTACAGTATTTCGATATTTATCTTTTAGTTTTCACACCAGCCGTTAGCCAATTGCCAAGTATTCTCTCACTTGGTTTTTTCATTTATTGTTTTCAAGACTATTTTTACTAGATTCGTATCATTTGTTCCATATTCTGCTTTAATTTTTTTTTGTCGTCATATACGATTCTGAAATTAAGTGTTCTAAACATCTAATCTTCGCCATTTGTATAAACAGCTTTTCTTATCCTAAATTTGTAAGTGTTAAATTACCTTGTCTCAATGCTATATTATTGTTGAAAAATGTTGATACCTATAATGCTCATCGTGTGTCTATATATATATATTTATTCCTCGGTGAGTAAAGCAAATCAGTATTTTTGCGGCGTTGATTAAGTTTATTTTCCAAGAATTTTACAGGTCTGCTCTTTTACTTATATACATTCAGACTTTAAGATATATTAAGTGTGAAGGGGAAGCTTCGTTTGTTTCTTTAACAAACCTTTTCTTTTCATTTTTCATCTACCAGATGTTTAAAAGCTTTAGTTGAGAAAGCTAAAATACATGCCATAAATTACCCGGTGTGGCTAAAAATTTATAGCATGATTGACGTGGCACTAAGTAATTACTTTTAATAAATACAGAGGGAAAAAAGGCTTTTAAGGAGAGGTTTAATTAAAACAACGAAATAGATTCAAAAGTATCCTGCTTTTAGCGTCCTAACTGATGATGTAGGCATCATACTTACGAAACTCCTCTCGTTTTTTTAATAAAAAAACTATCCCCAAAGAGAGTGTCATTTTCTCAGTATCTCAAATTACGTGATTGTAGAAAGTTAGCCTTTAATCTTTTTCTAAATGTTTGGACAAAACTATATATAACCCAACACCAGAACTCTATTTAATTAATAATATTTTAATTTTTCACTCTGAATGAAATTCAGTGTAAATTCTAAAGTCAAAATGTGGCAAATGTAAATTTAATATAATATTAAAATTTATTTAATGGCTATTTTTCTGTAGTTTTAAAGAAAACTGAAAAGATTATTTCTTTGACGATGTGTATGTACTAGTCAATATTAATAATATCCGTCGTAAATATATATATATATATATATATATATATATATATATATATATATATATATATATATATATAATATATATATATATATAGAGAGAGAGAGAGAAAGAAAGAGAGAGAGAGAGAGAGAGAGAAAGAAAGAGAGAGAGAGAGAGAGAGAGAGAGAAAGAAAGAGAGAGAGAGAGAGAGAGAGAGAGAGAGAGAGAGAGAGAGAGGGAAACAGTGTGTTGACCATATTTGTGACGTAAAAGATTGGAAGGATTGCGCGTTGTCTGGCATATGCGAAGATTAATGATGAAAAATAAGGCTGCATTTGAGATTTTCTCTCAAAGACCTAGCCAGCACATAAAGCCAATTAAGAACACTAGAATCCGACTATATTAAATTTATAAACCCGACTCTATTATTTACTATTATTAATTCTGAAAAACAACCACGCTCTTTCACCGCAAAACTTCTTTCAACGCAAATATTCTCCCACCCGAAACAAGTCGTAAAAGCTCACAAATGCTTATTTTCTGTCCTTTCTACACAACTATGAAACAGCCAAATTTTAGTCCTGTCAATGTTAAGAATCATTATAGCCCATTTATTAGTGCGTGCGACTCTACATCTCACAATGTCGGCTGATGGTCGGTTGGTCTGTCGGTACCCGTTTTGCTTTTCTGTTTTGGTAATAACAGTGTAACTATTCGGCCGATTCTAACAAAATTTAAAATCCTTATGTTGTTTTAAATTTTGTTTCGAATGATATAATAACACTGGGCAACAAGTTCAAAGTTTTTTAAACCATAAGAGACCTGAGCAAACTTTTCTCATGGCATTTCTCTAGTTGATTTCAAATCTAGCTCTAGTTTTTCTTTAGCACTTCAAGTCTTCGAGATATTCGAAAATGCAATATGACCGCCGTCGCTGATAGAATGTAGCATTTTACTCTGATTTCTTTGCCGAAACTGGTGATATATGGTTGTATAGCACCATTGCTAGAAAATAATTGCCTTCTGTATATCTCCTTGTGCATTGAAAAGTTGAACTGACGCAAAATGATGCATTTAACATATAGAAACTCTAAAATATATCATTTGCTTCAGGCGTAAACATATGGTAAGAAAATATATCTATGTTTTGTTTATTCCACAAGCATCATAAAGTTAATGGTACCTATATTGTATGTATAAGAATGGTAAACATTGATTGAAGTGCTAATAAGTTAAAACTCGAATTCCTTATCGTTGTGCATGTGATTTGCATTGGAATATTTTCAACAATGATCTCCCATCATGCTCTCATTCCAAAATCATTGATAGCGAGTTTCCATGGTCTTGATATCCTGCTGGAAACGTTCAACTTGCTCGTCACTTACGGCTCCAAGATTTTCTGCGAAAAAGTTTAGGTGCGAATGCAGGAAATGAATTTTAAGTGGCATAAGCATCCCATTTCTTTATAAGATTGAAGAAAGTTTTCAACGGCATTTCTGTATGCAGTTGACTTGTTGATGCCCAGAAAATTTGTACATAACCACTTAAAGGCTAGCTATGCACTAAGTTTAAGAGGAGTGAGGGTCTCTAAGTCAGCGTCTGCTAAATCCTTTTTGATTTGTGGTTCCATAAATATGCCTTGTTTTAGTTTTGCTGCGCTCAGTTGTGGAAACTTTTTGCACAGATATGGGAATCCCTGAGAATTATCCTTAGCCATTGCTTTCACGAACTTTTTAATTAGACCTAGTTTCAAAAGAAGAGGTAGCAGATATATTTTCTGAGGCTCTACCAGGTGGACAGACTGAACACTGCATATTCCAGGCTCATAAGTAGATCTAAGTGGCCAGTCACGTTTGTCATAATGTTTAGCAGTGGCACGGCTATCCCACAGGCAGAGGAAGCAACAGTACTTCGTGAATCCTCCTTGCATATCCATTAGCATGCCTATGACTTTTAGATCACCACAGTTGTACCACTGATGGGTTTGGTAGTTTATGGCTTTAAGAAGAATATCCATAGTGTCATATGTCTACTTAAGGTGGATAGAATGGCTAATAGGAATGGAAGGCTTTACATTGCCATTTTGCAAGAGGACAGCTTTCAGACTTGTATTAGAAGCATCAATAAAGAGACGCCAGTCAGATGCCTCATATGTCTGTGACAAGGCTTCGAACAATCCATTTATATCATGGCAGTATCAGAGAGGTCCATTCCCTGTAAAGAATGAAGTTAAATCGCGATTACGCTTTCTAAAGTAACTCACATGCACATTTTTCTCGATTATGAACTTTTCCTGTAGTCGAGATGCTAGAAGTTCTGCTTTCTCATTGACAATGACAGATCTCTCACAATATCATTCAAATCTTTCTGAGTAAATAACTTAGGCTCAGAGTTAGCATTCTCATATTCAACACCCGCATCTAATGTGCATGCACCTTCATTAATGCTATCATCAGTGATATCATCAGGTACGAGGCCATCATCAAGTGGAACTCAAATTGGCAAAGATACATCATGTGGAACTGTTCTGCACGCCGCCGAATCCATGGCTAGATAAACAATTTAGTGTTTGTTCTTTGCAGAAACCCCTTTCCTAGTCAAACTAGAGAAATAGCAATCTTCGAGATGATCTCTGAGCTCTCTACATATCATCGGAACTGCCAAGGGCATTGAAGCTTTCTCTTTGTTAATCCAATCACGTAATCCATTAGAGCAAGAAGTACAAATTTTGTGTGGTGCCCATGCTTTATCTTGGTCACCGAGAAGGCAACCAAAGTAGAGTTTGTACATTTTCTTTATATCATTTGTGAAAGTACGCTGCTGAGATTTTGTTGTAAAATGCCCACATACATCGCAGAAATTTTCCGGATGATTTTTGCACTCTCGAGGCATTGTTACTGCAGAAGAGGCAGCTTAGAAGATGCACATCACATGAGGACCCCAAAAGCATAAAACAGAATTATAAATAATTGCGCAAAATATGCATGCGGCTTACAAATGTAAATGAATTCTTCTCTTTAACCAGCAAGAACTCACGAAGCATCTAGCTTACTCATTCATCTTAGCAGTACAATAATGAGGCATGCAATAGAGCAATACCAGTAATATACTACATTTTCTAATCGCAGGCGGCCATTTTGAATTTTTGGCATATCTTAAAAACGGTACGTGCTAGAGCAAAACCGAAGGCAGATTCAGATTCTTCACGGAAATTTATTTAGAAAAGTATAGTAAGGGTTCTGATGGAAAATGTGTGTTGACCAGTGTAATTGACAAAGTCTTCCCTAGGTTAGCCGGGATATTATTTGACAATAACATCATAAGTATTTTGCCGATTTTAACAAAATTTGAAACCCCTAAGTTGTTTTACATTCTCTTTCGAATGATATAAGCGCCAAGGTACTCGCAAGGTTATTCCGGGAATCATTAAAAGTTATGAAGGTCGTAGGATCAGAAATCATGATAAGTAAGAGCATGCGACTTTATATATATATATATATATATATATATATATATATATATATATATATATATATATATGCAAAAAATCCCTCATGAAAGATGAAAAGCAGTATTTAAGTACTTTCAAAATTTATTCATGTTATCATTGATCGCTGATGTTTCTTTACAGTTTAAAAGTTAACCAGTTCTATTGCTGATGCATAAATGTTCTAGAACATGCTCTAGACTCCAAAGACGGAACCTATATATATGCTCCTCAATCACAGCGAGGACAAATTAAATGATATACTAGCCAACTTTGCATGTTGTAGAGGAGTGTATCCTTTACATTATACTTGAAGCCAATTGAAGAATTATTATTATAAATTATTTTAAATTAAAAATCTTCAAAGTATTCTCGAAAATGTTTTGTTAATTCATTGCGCAATGAGTAGCTGAGGAAGCTCAAATATGGTAATGATACATAAAATGAATCTTTGATAACATTACTCATAAGTAACTTAGACTCGTATACTGGTCTAAAAATGATTGAGTAAAGGATTGTATAAATTAGTGGGAAATGGCTTTTTTTATAGAAATTGCGAAGAAAGTCAAATTATTTGTGGAGAGATGAGAAAGTTGAGGATAACTATTAAGCGCGGTAGATTAAGTTTATTCTAGGGTTGATTTATAAGAGTATCACAAAAACTGACTAAATTTAATCCAATTCTTATGAAATTAGGGTTTCGATATATAGAGGTAAACAATTTAATGTCATACTTATCACACAAAGTGTCCAGAAATGGAAGGACATTATCCTTGTTATAAATTTAACGGTGGATTTGATGTTGATGTTCAAGTGAGGGATATAATCTAAAAGCACATCGGCTTTGTCTTTAGTATTGCATATAGTGAAGCAATTTTCTTCATAAAGGCAATATTTGAGGGGGATAAATTTTGAAGGTAGTTATCCAGAATGCTCCTTTCCATTTTCGTTCTAAACATGTCTGCAGCGTGGGGAGCAACGAGATAACCCATACCGAGCTCATTTAAAGGGGTTCGAATTTAAAAAAGTTTTCTGAATGAAGATTTATATTACTAATTCAACAGGTATGTTGGTGAATAAAGATTTTTATATCAAAACTGATTAGTATCTTTTGGACAGACAAAATTAAAGTTATCAGTAAATAGATTGAGGAGAGATGTTATATCTTTAGCTAATTTGTATTTCTGCAGTGTATAAACTGCCAAAATAAGGTGAAGAGGTTCATTACGCTTGTGGACTCTGAAGAGCCCACAGAGAGGCAGTTGCATATAGAGTCTTGTATCTATCAAAAAAATAACTTTACAAGACTTAAGTTTAACGAGTCATCGGTTTTTCCAACCAAGGCATTAGTTTGGTCAATGGTTATTTTACTTTGGCAAATTCAGTAGTACCTATAGTTGAGTTTTTCATGATTTTTAGAAAGGTTATCTGTTTTATTGCTTTCTTTGTCAGGACGAGAAATGAAAAAAATACTGTTTTTTTTTAAAGAGAGCGTAAAATTCTAATATTGTGTGGCATGAAAATGATGGAGCAGTGTTTGAATGATTTTATCTTGTAAAATCTATTATTGAAATTTGTTAGACGCCACCACCGGCAACGAAACCCCCAGTGACGAAACGTCCCACCTCTCTGTTTAACGATTTGAGAATCCATAAGAATTATTTTTATTAAGATATTCACCCCATTTTAATTTGAAAGAACTAGAGGTTCACTAATTTAGTTTGTTATTATTTTATACGGTATTTTATTTACGAGTAGTTCGGATGTTTGCGATGTTCTTTAGTGGTAAAAATTAAATTCCAAATCTTTCTGAAATCTCATACTGGCTAGGTTAAGTTCAAACATATGCTTTCTTATCCTCGTATGATATTAGGAGAAAATCTTTATTCTTAATTTAACGAACATTAATCCTTTGCCCCTTTTATTTACTCACGATCCTTGTTTTCACTTTCGAATATGTAATTTTATTATGCAATATTTGCTTAACCTATACCTTTTCGAGAAGTCGCATGATTTAGGAAGGTAAATTGCAGGAATTGGATATGGTATCTTCGCTATTTTAAATATTTAGTTCGTAAATTGAGCCGATTGGGCTTTGGTGTGCAAAACCGCTAAATATACTGTTAGGCATTTCTTTAGTCGTTCGTGATCCTCTCTCGGCTTCACAGTTTTGTTAAATACAAAAACGAGATGCGAAAAATAGATTCAGTCCTTTTTTATTAGCAAATTTGAGTTCATTTATACTTTTATTTTGAATATTATGAAAATACACTTTGAAGGATTACAATGTTCTCATATGAGGTTCGATTTGATAAGGATGGATCATTTACTGGATGCTGGTTGACCACGCGATTCCTTATAATCATTCTTATGAAAGCTAGATTGTTATCATAATAGTTCTGCGATTTTGGTTGGTGTAATTAGGTGATTCAGGTAAGGGTATTTAATTATTATTGACACTATCTGGGTGGTCTAGCCATTTGGGTAGGGATCATCTCGTGTTCATTCTCTGGTTTAAGGTTGAGAGGTATTTGTGATTAGTATTTAAGGTATTGTATGTAGGCCCAAAAAGGTTGACCAGGCGACTCTTCATTAGTTTTTCCTGATTTCGTAGCTTTAAAGATGATTATTTTGTAACACACTTAAACTACTATAACAAGTAGTGAGTCCAGCATTACTAAAGCTTATTCAAATTTGGTTGGTTATTTACGCAGTCAAGCCATAGTTCATAATTCAATCATGGTAATTCCGCGGCAATATTTTTACCTTGTTGATTTCGAATGACTTGTATTGTCTACGATCATGAAAAACACAACGCTTTACAGAACTCTGGTGCATCAGAATTAACCAGATAATTTATATCTGTCCAATCGAGAAATAGGCTTGGCTTTAGTCTCCTAGAGAAAATGTTCTACAGAACCGGATATCAGACAGAACCACACCTGTCGCATATTCTGCCCCACGTTATAAGTATTCGATTTACCCAGGGGGCGAAAAATTTGTTTACTCTAAATTCTGCTTCAGGTCTTACAAAAGAAGAAATAACCATCCCATATGCACGCCTTTCGTCAGCATATCTTTGGAAGGCCTTCCATTATATTGTCGTTTGCCTCTGAGTTGGGTCAAATAAGCGAAACCATTTAATTTCATTTCGCTCGGTTGTTGGTCTAACTTGTTTGATCCTATTTTTTTCGTGTGTTGGCTTTACTTAACTCACCACTTTAAATGGTTTTTGTTGGTTTTTATTTTGTGTAAATCCTAATATAAACTTAAGTGCTTAGGAAATTAAAAAAAAATAATGTCAGGTGATATTTATTAGGTATATCTAAACATAATATATGTTAGTAAATATACAGAATTTTAAGGTTATATGGATCTTTCTTTATCCCTTTTTCAGTTTTTGTCTGTAGGATATTATTGTACTCTCCCTAATTGGTGCGTCACACCTGAGAATTACTAAATCTAAAATGTGTCTGGTAAAATCTGAAGGAGGTTGCAGAAGACTTACAGTAACCACCTGGTAAAATCTATTCTTCCTTGGTTGCTCTAAAGGCTCTAGATTCGGACACTTTATAATCTTAAATAGAGAAATTATAATTTCATCTCGAAATGGAATTCTTTTAAAATAAAATGCTAAAATGAATGGGAAAATGAAATCATGAAGACATCCACGCTTAATATGAAAATTGGAATGGGTAAACACATGGAAGAAACGTGGTTTTACGACGTAAAAAAGACTAAGCCTTCTATGTATTTTAGCCAACCTAACGAGAAAAACTACCTAAAATTAACCTACCAATAGTTTCCGTACTTTGGAAAAAAAATGCGTATCTTATGGGAAAAGAAACAGAAACACATTTTGCCTACCGGATGTATTAAAATTTCTGATGATAATTATAACAAGGCTGACGAATTTCCAAACGTACGCATGGTGATAAAGTTAAATATAGAATACACAGTCAGATTGTCAATCGCATCGCATCATATTGTATTATATATGATTTTAAAGGGATTTTTTTCTTAACTAAAATATGATATGAACATTTTATATTACACAATATGATTGATTATATTAGCATTCAGGGCCGGAGCTAAAATATGACTCGAGATTTTATTATTGAGAGTAACGAAGTTTGGCAACCGCCTTTGAATTCGAACTTAATGCTAGGCTTTCGAATTGTGTTTCTAATTAAAAGGCAGTTAGTTACCAGACGTCATTGGATGCTCCAATATTTTTATGCGGTCTTTAGGAAGGTGGTGACTGTGTATTTTATAATGACTTTATTTCCTTGAAATGGGCCAATTGGGCCAGTCATCTCCCTATGATGTTATTACCTTTTTTATTAATAATAAAGTCCTCAAAATTCTTGAGGCAGGTGACTGGGAACTTTATTATGAAGCTATTTCTAGCTCAGCTTCGAATGGGAACAGCTAGAAATGGAGTCATTAGATTTCCATGAAGTGGGTGACTAGGTAATCTAAATTTATTAGTTTATATCTATTCAATTACAAACTTTGAATAACCAAAGTGTAATTTTCAATCCTTTTCTGAATTTAAGGCCTCTTATGAGTCATTTAGTAGTCTCAAAGGTCTTGGTTTGAATGTTGATGGATCAAGTTTGTTCATTATTATATTATTCATTCATAAATTACCTTCTCCCATGAGACCCCGTAAGGGGCGCGGCGATTTGCCATCCTGGCCGCCGTGCTGACGGGATCCAGCGCTCCGTCCGGCCCCAGCTTAGCCTCTCTTCCTTCCTTCAGATAGCCCGATTTCTCCCCTACCTTGTCGCTTTTCATACAACCTCTCCCACAACTTTCTCTGGTCAGCCTCTAATTTCAAAGGGTAGAATGCTGACCTTCTTCTCAAGCCAACCACCCCGGATCGGGGCTGAGGGGGGAGGGGACATTGTCCCCTAACCCCTGAGCTCCGGTTCGGGATGGGTTTTTTTTAACAACCTGCTTCATCCCCACCCATACCTTCCTCACATCCCTTTTCCTCTCCTCTTCATAACCTATATTTTTTACGCCGTGTCCAAGGTGGAGCCGCCATGCCGATGGACTGCCAGGCCACCAGGCGGGAGGGGTGGTCCCGAATGGCGGCGCCTGGCTCTGCCGGGCTTGTAAGCACCTCTTGCAGTGCGGGCTACTGCGAGGGGTGATTGGCTATTGCGTCCCGTGGCAAAAATAGGGTCACCATGCCCATAGATGAACAACAAAAAAAAAAACTCAAACCCCTTTAACTCCCCCTTGCTCATCGACGGAGCCGCCCTTGGGCAGCTCCACCGAAAAAATGGAGGTCCCCCCCCTGTGCTTGCACAGGGGACCCTCCATATTTCTCTAACCGCAGAGGAGGCTTACTCCTCTCCTTCGCCTACGGGTGCAGGGGACTCCCCCTCACCCCCTTCTCTGGAGGTGCTTTCGGGCACCTCCCTTTTCCCAGCGGCAGTCCCATCTCTTCTTTTCAAGGGGACTGCCAAGAAAGCCAGCAGGCAGCCCTTAGCCAGCCGCTTCCCATCAAAGCGGCTCGGTAGGGCAAACCCCCTTAGGGGGGAGAGGGAAGCCAGGCCCCTTCGGTCGCTTCCCTCAAAAGACCTGCTGGCAAGAATTTTAAACCTTGCCGGGGTCAAGGCCTGTGCCTCCCCATACAAGACTGGCGACACTGCCAAGGGGACCTGCGATGTCCTAGGAGGGGATGGCCAATTGGAGGCCCCTCCTGTGATAGACATGGTCCTTGAGAAGACCCAGCCCCAGACGGTAGGGCCTTCCATGGGGGGGAATTCGGGCTCGGCGCCAAGCACCGAACCCGAATCCGCCCCTATGCAAGGTCCTCCTCAAATGGCTGAGGGCTCCGAGGCAGTAGAAGGAGGGGAGGGATCTCCTCCGACAGGTGCCCCTACGACAACCAGGACCTTCTCCATTTCGGAGAGGGACCTGGCTGAGGCTGGTCCATCTGGCCTGGGGACTTCTGCCGGCGGAGGTGAAAAGCGGGTTCATTCCCCGCCCTCCTCTCCGAAAAAGAAAAAGACTAAAAAGACTAAAAAGACCAAAAAGACTCGGGGCTCCTCTCCATCCGCGGGGGCTGCGGGGACGGATGGGTTTGCTGCCACTCTGGCAAGCGACCAAGCCAAGATCGGCACATCCGCCCCCTCTGCCCCCCCGGTTGCGGAGCCCCTGACAAAGAAGACTACTACCAAGAGTGCACAGGGCGGAGCCTCGATGACATCGGGGCCCCTGATTCAGAGGTTACCTGGCGTTTTCGAGCCCGCTGGCTTCAAACGCTTCCTCGTTATTCGCTCCACTGATGGCACCATGTTGTCCAAGGGCAACATGATCCATCAGCGGAGAGGATTAGCTAGTGCAATTGGTAGAGAGCCGAAGGTAACCCGTTTCTCGGACGGGAGCCTTCTGGCGAATGCGGCGAATCTCGCCGAGGCGGCCAGGATTAGTGCTCTTCGGACACTTCATGGCACCCCGGTGAGTGTGACGCCGCACTCTACCATGAACTTTGTGAAAGGAGTAGTTTATGCGAGGGAACTCGTTGACTACTCCATTGAAAACATCACCTTAGAGCTGGCCGACCATGGGGTGGTCAAGGTCGAACGTGTGATGAGAAAACAGGGAGGGGCCTCGAGACCCACCCCTACACTCTTCGTCACGTTCGACTGTGACAAGCTCCCTGAGTCGGTGCGTGCCGGTTGGTACCGCTACCGCGTGAAGGCATTCGTGCCACTGCCGCGGCGGTGCTATTACTGTCACCGCTTCGGCCATACGAATCGCTCATGTAGACGTGCAAAGTCGGGGTCACCCGAAGTCTGTGTAAATTGCTCCAAGGTCGCACACGATAAGTCCAAATCGTGTGTGGCCAAGTGTGTCAATTGCGGAGAGCCGCACCCTGCTTCTTCGAAGCAATGTGGTGAATATCTCCTTGAGAAGGAAATCCTGGCCGTTCAGGCCCAGGATCGACTCTCATTCCGCGAGGCAAAGGACTTGGTCCCGGCGCGCCCGGCTCTGCCTGGGACGTCATATGCCTCAATCGTTAGGAAGGCACCCTCTGCTCCCGGCCCATCCAGGCCAACGAGCACGGTTGTTTCCGCGCCCATTCGGAGCCCTTCTGCGGGCTTTACCCAACCCGGGCGCTCCCCTGGTAAAGCTGGCGGCAAAAAGGGCTCATACCCTGCCCCGGCTAAAACCAGGGCTCTCCCCTCTTTCCCCAGCGTGACCGTTTCCCGTAAGGCGAAACGGCCACGCGCCTCCACCGAGTCGTTAGACTCACAGGAGGCAACACCCCTGAAGATGGTCGCTAGGCCATCTTCCGGGGTTCCTAAAGCTGTCCCCCGAAAGGAGGACAGCAACAAAGGAGCTTCGGCTCCTTCGTCGACGTCCCGAGGTGGAGCGAGTGGCTCGGAGACGGTGGTTCCTCGAAAAGAGGGCCCCCTGCCTCCGAAGCCGCAACGCCCGCCTAAGGTTTCGAGGTGGAGGGAGGAAAAGACTCGCATGGCGAGCCCAACCTCCCCCAATAAGTCCTCGAAGGCGACAGCGCCTTCAGCGCTTTGTCCGGCCAACAGCGCCCGGGGTTCTGCCCCCGGGAAGCGTACGGCCATTCCCGTGATGGTCTTCAATTCGAGGAGGGCCCCCGCGTCTCCTCCGAGCTAGGCCTGGAGGGCATATTCCTTCAATGGAATTGCCGTGGACTCCGGGCCAACTGGGAGGAGCTGCGGAGGCTCGTCTCGTCCCGTTCCCCGTTAGCTATTTTTTTTGCAGGAGACCATGCTAGGTGCGTGCCCCCTCCCTGCCCTCCCGGGGTATAAGGGTCTTGCGACCCCACCACCTCGGGATGGCCGGGCTGGGGGATGCGCAGTTTACACCCATCATGATGTCTCCGTTCTTCCTTTCTCTTTAGATACCTCCTTTCAGGCAGTGGCTGTGCAGCTGCACCTGGATAGGAGGTATACTATCATTTCTGCGTACATTCCACCGTCAGCTGACTTCGACGCGGGGGACTTCCGCCGCGTCGTTGCACGGTTGCCGAGGCCCTATCTCTTGCTTGGAGATCTGAACGGCAGGCATCCTCTCTGGGGAGATTACTCCATAAATCCCAGGGGACAAGTCCTTGCCGATCTGATCGAAGAGCTTGAGATGGGTGTCCTAAACGTGGATGAGTTTACGCATCACTGTCCGAGAACCGCTTCATTTTCTTGCCTTGACCTATCTTTGTGCTCTTCGGATGCACAGCCTGATTTTGATTGGGGGGTGGTCGATGACCTCCATGGTAGTGATCACTTTCCCATTCAAATATCATTTTCAGGGCAACTGCCGCCTGAGAGACCACCTCGGTGGTGCTTGGCGCGGGCGCGGTGGCCTGCATTTCAGGAAATGACTGAATTCTCTATCTCAGTCGAGGAGTTTAGGTCGGTAGATGATGCCGTTGAGTTCTTCTCCGGCAACCTCATCACCGTGGGCCTGACTACTATTCCTAGGACGTCTGGCCGTTTTGCACGCCGACCACTCCCATGGTGGTCGGCTGAGTGTGAGACGGCCCTCAAACAGAAGCGTTATGCCTACATGCACTATAAGCGCCGCCCGAACGATTTCACTGTCGCTGAATTTCGTCGGGCTAGGGCTAGGTTCCGGTATATTTCGAAGCACGCCCGCCGCTCTTCTTGGCGGGCATACGTGTCTTCACTTAACGGGAAGACCCCTTTAGCTGAGGTGTGGAAGCGAGTCAAAAGGATTCGGGGCAAGTTCTCGCAGGACCCCCCTCCCGTTCTCCAGGAGAATGGGACCGCAATCTCGGACCCCGCGTCCGTGGCGGAATCCTTAGCGACCGCCTTTTCCGCATTCTCTAGCCGTGATGCTGCTCCGCCAGCATTCAATGCACGTCGTGATGTCGCGGAAGGCCGCCGGCTGGACTTTACCTCCAGAGGCGGAGAACCCTTCAACGACAAGTTTACTGTGAGTGAGTTGCGCTCCGCTCTCGCTTCGTGCGCGGACACCGCCCATGGTCCGGACGATGTCCCGTACGCCATGCTTCGACACCTGGGTGAGCGAGGCATGGCCTTTCTGTTAGATTTGTTCAACAGGATCTGGGTGGAAGGTCTTCTCCCAGACTCCTGGCGAATCGCTACTGTGCTCGCCTTTCGCAAGCCGGGGAGAGATCACTCTACTCCGACCGGTTTCCCCCCAATCTCTCTAACCTCTTGCGTGTGCAAGTTGATGGAGAAATTGGTAAATGTTAGATTAGCCTATTTCCTGGACAGCGGAGGCCATCTGTCTTCTGCACAGTGCGGCTTCCGTAAGTTCCACTCCACGTCGGATGCTCTGCTCCGACTGGAAAATGCCGTCTGCGAGGCTTTCCTTCGTAGACAGCACTACGCCACGGTGTTCTTTGATCTGGAGAAGGCCTATGATACCGCATGGCGATACGGTATCATGGAGACTCTCCACACGATGGGGGCGAGGGGACGCCTCCCAATGTTTATATCTGAATTTTTGCGAGATCGTCGATTCCGCGTACGGGTGGGGGGAGCCCTCTTCGGCCCAAAGGAGCAGGAAGAGGGTGTCCCGCAGGGAAGTGTCCTCAGTGTCACACTCTTTGCCCTGAGCATCAACGGCATCACCTCGGTGCTGCAGGAAGATGTTCTCGCTACGCTCTACGTGGACGACCTTTCGATCTCTTTTGGCGCGGCCCAGATGCCAACTCTGGAGCGCCGACTCTAACAGGCATTGAACCGCGTCTCTCGCTATGCCGAAGCGCACAGGTTTCGGTTTTCTTTGGCCAAGACTAAGGTGGTGCACTTCTGCCGCCACCCACGGCTTCACCCCGACCCAGATTTGTTTCTTAATGGGGTGCGCCTGGATGTGGTTGAGTCGCACCGTTTCCTTGGTCTTGTATTCGACCGACGCCTCACCTGGGAGGCTCACATTCGCAGCCTTAGGGTCTCTTGTACCCGCGCCATGGACATTCTCCGTTCCGTGACGTTCATCGCTTGGGGCGCGGAAAAGGGCTACCGCCTTACTTTTTTATCGATCCTTTGTTCGCTCGAAGCTCGACTACGGATGCGAGTTTTATGCATCCGCAGCCGAGCGTTTATTGCGGAAGGTGGATTCGATCCACCACACCGGCCTTCGCCTTGCGACCGGTGCCTTCCGCACTTCCCCCATTGAGAGCCTGTTGGTCGATGCTGGGGAGATGCCACTCGCTCTGCGCCGCGTGCAGTGCATCACTCGCCTGTACGCGCGAGCCCGGCGCCTATCTCAGTCGCCAACAGCTCTCACTGCATCCGCAGCTGATCTCGATGGTGCCTATGCCGCCGAGAGACGCCAGTCATACCCTAAGCCCTTTGGGTTTAGGGCCAGGAAACTCCTTCGAGAGGTAGATATAGCTCTCGGGCCGGTGGCGCCCCTGGTTCTGCCCAGGACGCCACCCTGGAGGGTACCACATTTGGCTATTTGTCGCCACGCCTCTGCTCCCAAAGCTTGTACAGCGTGGGGAGTATTGCGTTCGACCTTTTTGGAGCACACATCGTGTCACGCTGGTACCGTGCCAGTGTATACGGATGGCTCCAAGTCCCAAGAGATGGTCGGCTTCCACGCCGTATCCCCTCTGTTTGAAGTCAGCGGGGCTCTATCAGGCGCTGCGTCTGTCTTCACGGCCGAGCTGGTGGCAATACACCACTCGGTACGGGAGATTACGCGACGTGCCCGGTTCGGAGACCGGATTGTGATTTATAGCGACTCACAAAGCGCCCTGAGTGCTCTCGGGGCATTGGAATCTCCGCATCCCCTGATTCGCGAAATCCGTGACGCCACGGTTTTGGCATGTAGGAATTGCGGGGAATGAGCGCGCCGATGAGGGCGCCAAAGAGTCCGCGAGGACTCTGCGACCGGACCAGCGTTTCGCTCTTCCTCACACTGACTACATGGCAGGAATACGGGCAGCTCCTCGGACTGCTTGGCAAAGAAGATGGGAGACGGTCGAGGGGAACTTAAAGTTGCGTGCCATTGCACCGCGACTGTTCCCATGGACCTATCCCCCAATGCCGCGGCGGCTTCAGGTTGCTTTCTGTCGTCTTCGAATCGGACACACTCGTGTGACGCATCGTTACTTGGTGGAGCGCTCGATGTGCCCTATTGCAACGACTGCGTCGTCCCCCAGACTGTTCGGCATATTCTTGTCGAATGTCCCAGTCTGGGTGATCTTCGCGCACGATACCTGTCTCGGTACCGGGATGGGCGGGGTCGCTACCGCCTGTCCCTTGTACTCGGGACGAGTGCGTGCACCATGACTGGTGGACTTATTGACTTTTTGGGGGAGGCCGGCCTTCTCCCCTTTTTTAAGGTTCCTTTTTTTTGTTATTGTTTTGTTTTAGGTTGCACTCTCCTGCACCGGGGTGAGGGGGACCTCCCCCCGCTGCCGGAGATTGCTTCGATTGTTAAGTTTTTCCAATTTATATTGATTGTTAAGTTTTCATATTTTAACTTTAAAGTAGCCTAATTCTAGGCTGTCGTGTTTTTCGGCGACTTATGCCCAAGTGGGTAGTTGCCAGATGGGCTCTATAAAAAAAAAAAAAAAAATCTCCCATGAGAGATCAAATCAACAGGTACCTTTCAACCAGAGCTATCAATAAACAAATTTAACCAAATGGTTGAAGTTATGCGTTTGTCGTAAAATTAAAATATGCATAAATAGGTTTAATAAAAAAAAGTTACCAAGTTATACCAAGAGGTACCATGTGACCTAGTAACCCATAAATGGCTTAAAAAATTTAAAGCTCTGGTAATTGACAAGGCCCTATGACATTTATATACCTAGATTAAACATAGGAGGAACAACAATTAGTTTTAAAAGAATAACTAGCCAAACCAAGTTCAAAGTGATTTGGTACCAAACATATCCATTTTAATTAATTTAGATTTCTACAATGCATGAGTTAACTTACTTAAATTTATTGCTTTATTTATGGCTGTCTCGTTTTTACCTCAGTCTAACGTAATCGTATTAAAGCCAAGCGTAAAATGCTGAAAGTTTCCACAACATAAAAGCGATATTAACCAAGGATGATATCGTAGTCACAATTGGGTATGGATTCCTAGGGCTGCATTCCTTAAACTGTCTGTTGCCGAAGAAAGGTTTTAACAAGATTTCAAATCATCTGTTGAGATTATGAATGAAATATTTGTGGTCGGATTACCACGGTAAGGATTCAATCAAATCTCACTATTTAATTATAGTGTAGCCAATTCCAGTCTTCAAAATATGGTAGCCAAATCAGCGTAGAAGGCCCATTTTTTTGCACGTTCATAAGCATATTTGTTAGAACTAGTAAAAATATATAGATGGAAAGTGAGGCCCGATACCCCTCATTGAGAGGTAGGGAAAATTTACTATTCAGCCCAGCCTAGTGTGCAGAAAAGGTCCAAAAGTTACCCTCAGCTTAGTATTCGATGATTCTGCTGATTAAGTGAATCTAATTAGATTTAGGCAGTACGTCTTTGCATGCATGGTGGATATATAGACGGCATACGTTCAAATAATTTTAAAAGTAAGAGTCTGACCAGGGTTTGCAAGGCTAAAAATCCACCAAAGCTGGTTAGTTCTTTGTCAAAGTAAGGAAAATGAACGGATATTTGGTATAAAGGTTTTTGCTAGATAACTTTGCCTTTACATTTACTTCTGGGGAAAAATAATCTTTGTAATAGACGCAGGAGGAATATTAAGACACCAGCTTGAATTTGAGAGAATGGCATTTTCAGAAAACCATTTAATTTAGCGAAGGAACCAACAAAGTTACTTAGTTTAGGTTGCAAAAATGGTAGGACAAATAATGTTTCCCAATAGCTAAATCCCATTTGAAGCACAAACGACAACGAAAAAAAGGATATTTTAAGAGCCATTGCCTCAATATACGACCCCTTAGGATATCTTTTTATAATTACTATTAATACAACGTTGTATATAAACGGCCTATGAAAGGAAAAATGGAATCGTATAAAACTTCGGAATCAGATTCTCAAGTGATATAGGCTAGATTTTTGCCACAGTTAAAAAGATGTTTTGTGTTTACTTTCTTCCAGAAAACATTATCTATCAGACAATGTACAATTTATATGTTTTGTGATAGTAGCACTAAGCACATGGGAAACTTGTCTATTGCATATTTAGGAACTATGTTTCATGTAATGGCTAAATCTAAAATAGTAGCAAAATCTCTACCAATCCGCAAGTTAGAATTAATCTGTATATTTGCTGCTACACTGATCAATGAATTATTTTGCAAAATTGAGAAGTGCAATAAAAAAACCTAATGTGGAGTGATAGAAAGAGCATTCTTTTAATGACTAATGAATGATACTACACATAATTTCCACATTCAAAACCAGGTAAACGAGATCAGAATTTTCTTAACGGTAGAAAGAATTAAGGATCACCATTCTTCCACTAACTCATGTATGCTTCCACTTGAGCTATTTATTTTGAAATGTTTACTGAAGGAGGGCTGAACTTTTTCCTTGGTTCGTTCTTGTGATGCACAGCACAGTTCTATGTTCTCCACACGATATATTTAAATACCTTACATAATTACGACCAGTAAATTTACGTACGATTTCAATAACGTGTCATAGGCATTACAAAAAGACTTTATTATATATATTATGAAATTAAGTAATTTTTATATATCAGCAAGTGATCTTTTGCTGAGTTTGAGAAATTCATGAAACAGCGCACATTATATCATGTCTTAGAGAAATTTCATGATAAAACTCAATAAGGAATTATGATTTAAATCTACGATATTGAAATCTTCCTCTCCTGGAGACTTTCGAGGACGAGAAGCCATAATTTGACTACCGTTAGTTATAGGTATATTAGGGAAAAAACGGATGGAATGTTCTTTCATTAGGCTTGGCTACGCTTGCCGAATGAGAACCTTGTGTCTTTCAGTGAAATACTCTTGCCGAATGAGAACCTTGTGTCTTTCAGTGAAATACTCTTGCCGAACATCCCAGAGTTTGTACTCTCATGTCGGTACCGTGGTGCTGATCAAAGACTCTTCTCTTCGTCTAGTTGATAATGAGACTTATTTTGGATCTTCATCACAGAAATTATGAGAAATAATCTCAGTGTGACCAAAGACTAGCCATCAGGAAGCTATTTGCTTTGGAGATTAACCATCAAACTGTAAATACCTCAAACGAGCAGACTCGACTTCACATCTACCAGTGGATACTTCAAACGTGCAGGCTCGTGACGTTTTACACCTAAGAACCTCTCAATAGCGGATTCGTCTCTTGCAGGGCTTCCCTAATGAGACCTGATACATTTTTTCCTGAAGGAGCTGCCCTTCCTCCAGGCTTGAGTACAAATTAGAGAAGCTACCTCACTGGGTGACTTTAACTCTCTCTCGTGGTCAAGGAAAAACGATAGTTGATCTTTGGAAAATCTCAGTTTGCCACAAAAGATCTTTAGATCTTAGCTGTCTTATCGAAAATTAGTACGACTAATTTAGAAGTACACACTTTCAGCCTAAGCCTCTTGCGGCCCCCGGGAATCGACCGGTCCACTGAGGAGTTTCTTCTAATGGTTCGTCGTTGTACCGGTGCAAACAACAATATTGAACAGACAAAGTGTTGAGAACTGAAAATTCCCAAAATCCAATAAATAAAAATTGATTTGAAAATGAAATAGGTGACTAATAACTATAACTGACTAAAGGAAAAGATAAATGATGTTTGTAGTCTGTACAGTGTACAGAGATGATGTTTCCTTTTTAGTGAATATATTAAATATTTTGTTATTTTATTTTTCAGAGTCCATAATTTTCTGAATATATTAGATAAAAAAACTGTATTCAGAAACATACGAAAATGGAAGATACAAGTTAAGATGTGGTAATGAGTGACTCTAGTAATGAAGGTGAGATTGATGAAGTTAAAGAACAGTCTTTTTATGGGACTGATGAAAGTTAAAGTGACACAGAAACCTCAGAAGATCATCCCGCAAGTCATCCGTCTAAGTAAACGCAGACGCGTCACTCGTCCCACAACATCTGATCAAGCTACCACGACATCAGCCTCAGCCTCTACTTCTGCTGCCATAAGGTCCCCTGATGAGAGGCGCGCGAAACTTTGGGCACGAACTATTAATGGCTGCAATGGACATGAGTAGCCCACAGATTCGGTCAGCAGACCATCTGTCAGAACACCAGTTTATAATCTTCTCCCAGTCATAAAGATGGCATGCCTCAGGTGTCACACGTTTCAGCCAACGCCAATCAACTCTTTTGACTACTTTATGGATACTGATTTCATAGGCCTAATACAGAGATAAACAAATATGTACATTGAGTTGAAAGCCAATCAGTATACCTGAAATCCTTGGGCACAGTTGATAAAGCAACATTTCCTGAAATAATGGCACTACTTGGTTCCCTGATATTTTCAGACCTCAAGGAAGATCAAAATGTGGCCACGGAAGTGATGTTCAGTCAAAGTAATGGTCCTGCGCTGTATCAGGCAGCAATGTAGGAGCGTCGATTCTTTCTTCCTACTGCATTGCCTTCATTTTGATGACATCAGTACCAGGGCAGAGAGCTAGAAGACTGACAAGTTTGCCACTTTCATGGAGCTCTGGGGCATGTTTATTGACAAGTGTAAGTCTGGTTATGTACCGGGCACCAACATCACAATTGACGAACAGCTTCTTGGGTTCGGAGGTAGATGTGGTTGCGGCAAGTATATTCCAAATAAACCTGCCAAATTTGGAATAAAATCAATAATGGTTTGTGACAGTGAAACTAAGAATATGCTGAATGGCTTTCCATATCTGGGCAAACAAACGCAACCACCCGCCGGTAAGAACCTGGGGCACCACCTCACAACACACCTAGTAAAAGATTACAAAGATACAAACAGGAATATTAAGGGTGGCAATTGGTTAACATCTAGTTTACATTTACCTAATAAAAAAGAATAAAATTGTGCACTTGATCTCCTCCATGCACCAACAACCCATGATAGATGAAGGTGAGAAGACAGAGATTATTTTATATTACAACAGAATACAAGGGAGAGGCTGACACATTTGATCAAATGTGGGCCAGATATACGTGCAGCCGAATGAATAAATGGTGGCCTTTTTGCTTATTATCTGAACTGTTCAACCCTGCCGGGGTAAACATTTATGTCACATACAACGCTATGAGGATACAGATTGGACAGACGAAGCTTTCACGCCGTAAGTATTTGATTGGGCGCAGAAGAGAAGGTGTCCTTCAAGAGAATGAAGATAAGTACCCTCATGGCCACCAAAACATTGTTTGGCTCCAACATCAACCATCAGCAACTAGGAACCTCTGCTGTGAAAAAGCAATTTTCATTGTACGTATGACCGGAAGTCTGAGAGAAAAACCAAGTTCTATTGTTTGCACTGCCAGTTGCAAGTGTGCCAGGATCTCGCAGCCACCGTTGACAATGACTGCAATTAGATTCAGGTATATTAGCATTTGTTCTTCATTATCACTAATTCCACTTTCAGTATATCCTATGACAATTATTTACATGCATTGGAAAGATTGAATGTATATAAACATTATTCACAAAGTACTCTCATACATTCTGTGTTAAAGAATTTCAGCTTTGATTTTGCTCTCTCTCTCTCTCGAACACACATTAACAACTATTTACACGTTCACTTCAGACAAAGTTCCTTCCTAGGAAACGCCTACTTTATTTTCACCTAAACACTCGTATACTATAGGGCATTACTTCAGTCTAACACAGTTAGACATAGTCAATCACATTACTTCAAGAAGCACAAGCCTCTTCCATTCGTCTACATGTTGTACTTCCTCGGTGTATACTATTCACTAGTCTCTCTATCCGCCTTTACATTTATTTCTTCCCCAAAAAGTGATTTAAACTTTGGCATAATTCGAATTAATTATATTAAATTACTTACCCTCCCCTCCTACTTCCATTTTCCCACCACACTGCCTTCATTCGTTATGTCTTCTCCATTCAACATGATCCACGTTTGAGATGACGTCAAGAAGAAGTAAATACATATGTGAGGATGAGGGCGTCACTCTTTGGAAGAAGAGTGCGGCGAACTCTAACTTTAAGGACGATTGTTATAAGTTCCCTGACTGAAATTGCTGGAATAAACTAGAATAATTTTGACGACACTGGCCAATTTGGAACATTATCAGTCCTAAGGAGGTGAGTGTCTTGTTCTTGGCAACTTTTCTAAAATGTCAATTTTTTGTGATAGAGGTCTTATTTCTTCTGATACAGGTAGATTAATCATTTCTGTATTATCCTAACAGTTTGCTAGGTCAAAAGAGCTTTCTATTTGTGTTGGCAATCCCTATGTTTTGTTTTGTATTTATTATTGTGTATTTAGAGTTAAGATAAAATTGTTATTTTGTTTATTGTTTTTAATAATTTGTGGATCAACATGAGCTCCGCAGACAAAAGTAAAGCTGAAATATGGACAACTAAAACCTCCTCCTCCAAAGTGCTGAACAATGCACTAAAAATACGCTACAACCCTTACAGTTTTCTATTTGCAGCAAATAAATAATGAGCTCAAAACTAACTTGAATAGGCTTAACCAATTGAAAAAATCCCTGTTCCTTGGCATCTGTAACTAAGAAAGTTTTAGTGAAGAAGCTTTTGATATACAATTGGAAACTCTGTCCAAAAATGAGTTAGAGTACAATGGCAAAATCCTTGTAGGGGTAAGTAGCCTTACTTCTCTTCTAGAAGAAAAGCCAAATGTGACAATAATAATAAAAAACAAAATGTTAAACAAGGTACACCTACCCCTTTGGATGTGAAGCTGCCTGAAGTGAAAATTAATCAGTTCATTGACAATAGCCAGGATTATTTTGCTTTTGTAAGATTCCAATTGAGCCTTAAAAATGCCTTTAACAGTGTCTCGGGAGTAGAAGAGTCTGTCAAGTTAGTTGATTTGAAATCTTACTTGGAAGGCAAAGATGCTTCCATAGTGGAAAACTTGATAGTAGAGTACAGCTCGTACGATACTGACTGGCAGTTATTGACAAAAGATTTGTCAGATAGGGAACTCATAATTAATGAAACCCTCTCTGAAATGGTATTTAGAAACCTTGCATTAATCTGGAAAATAACATGGACCTTATATCCCATCTTAAGTCTAAGTTAGCTGAACTTCAAAAGTTTCACTTAGGTTTTTACACTGCCGGTACATTTGGTGAATAGCTTTTTTAAGTCATATCATCATATCTTAGCCTCTTTGCCTTTTCTTAAAGAACTTTGCGGGAAATTTAACAATATTATCTTTCTGTGAAGCTTATAATTGATAATGCTAAAAGCATTTAAAAATTGCTACACCCAAGGGAAAGAGCTGAAGAAAACTCTTCTCCTACCGGTTCACAAAGTATGCCACTTCCCGAACCAAAAATGGTACTCCCAACAGTTGCTACTCAACTGCTAGTGTCAAATGTAATAAGGGTAATAAAATAGTTTCTGGATGTAATTTTGTTCTTTATTGAATCATTCTCCTTTGCACTGTAAAATATATGGTAATTTCCATGCCAGACAAAAAGAGGGCAACTGACTTGAACCTTTGTACTAAATGGTTGACTTCTAGACATACAGAAAGAGAATGTGCAGGTCTTCAAATTAAGTTGCTTTATCCATGAAAAAGTTGTCATGCCTCTACCCATGTTAGCCCTATGTGGCCAGATATGGTTTTCTCCCTAACTGCAGCCAAAACTCTAAAAACAGATGTTCTTTCGAAATGATAATCTCTTGATTCTTCTGTTCACATTGCTAACCCAGTTCTGCATTTATGGTGTGAAATCCCTTCTGGTTACATATCAGTGCCTTTTTACTAGATATTACTGCTAAAATTTCCCTATTTTATGATATTATCCTGCAGTAATATGATGTAAAGTGTGCTCCTGTGGAAAAAGATCAATTATTATTTTGGGTTTAAATAAACTTTTGAAGGGTTATCTTTATCATACCAAAATTGTCCAGCCTTATTTAGATAAACTAAGGACACAGTTCTTCTGTGTACCTTCTTCACAATTAAATTTATTAGTTAATGGTATTTCTGCCACTTTACAATAGTTACGTAAAATAAAAAGAACCCTTGAGCACCAATATCCCTGAATACCCGAATGATAATATTCAAGTTTGTGGTATTCTTGGTAATGGTGTTTTGCAACATTTTTCTGTACTTGAATTAGAAAATTATTTGGTGGAAAAATTTTGCGTGTCACAGATAGATTTGTTGGAAATGGGCCTATTAAATTCCTCACAGCAAAGATATCTTCCCCGTCAAGGCCTGTTAAAAGAAAAGATTTACCAAGAAATAGTGAATACTCTACACCAGTTTATAATAAATCCTCTTTCTTAAATGATAGTAAACATCTGAATGATACCTGTAAATCAGGTATTATAAAGAAAGCTCTTTTGTCTCACCCCCTAAAAGTTATACCCCTGATCAGGATCCTGACCTGCCTGCTGCGACCTGCAAATGAACAATTTATTTTACATCTACACGTAAATTTTGGTTTAAAAACAAAATATTAGGTAAACCATGTAAGAAGCATATTTATGTTCCTAAACATTTCAAGTTTGATATCAACTTTGTGCTCAACTTGAAGGAGACTAATTCTATCCTTTAGCAGAAGCATTTAGACTCTACTGTAGATAGAAAAATTGAAAAGTTATTTTCCTTTGAATTTATTGGAATCAAAGAAACTATATCTCACTATGATGAAACTGAAATAGAGAAATATAGGAATCTATAACCTTAATGGAAGAGAAATACCATATAGATATACCCTGGAATCAAGAAGTCTTAGAAAGGGTCTCTGCTAATTATGAATTGTCTAAAATAATAGCAAAAAGGTAACTTATAACAAAGGAGTTTTAAATAAAAATTATTTTTAAATTTTTCAAGATCAAAAACAGTTAGAAATTATAAAGGAAAAACCTGAACCTCTAAATCCTTCCAACCATAAATGAATTCCGCATATACCGATAATCCGCAATAATCCTCTGGTTTGCAATACCAAGATCAAAGTCGTATTCAATGCATCATTGAGAGTGGGCAATTCTCCTCTTTTTAATGATGCAGCATATCAGGGTACTGACTTGTTGAAATAAATTATTAGGGCTTCTACATTATTTTAGAACAAATAGCTATGTTTTATTGGCTGATATTTCCAAAGCCTTTCTCCATATTAAATTAAACAAAAATTCTAACAAGAACTGTTTCAGTTTTGTTGTATTTCACAATAACAAATATTATCATTACCCTTATTGCACTATTATTTTGGGATTATTATGTTCACCATTTATTTTAAACTATATCATGCACCATCATGCCCTCCAATGCCATAATCCTATTGTAAGAGATAAAATGTATATTAAATTTTATGTAGACAATTTGCTGTTCACCTCTAAAAATAGTAATAAAATAAGTGTCGGCAAAGAAGTTGCAAATACTATGGCAGAGGCAGGCTTCATGCTTAGAGAATGGAATAGCAATGATAAAAATGTTGTCACTGCTATGACCGGTGAAAGTAGCCCCAGTTCATTGCCTGAAAAAAAAATTAGGTTATGTCTTCCACTCTGAAGATGATAGTTTATCATTAAAAATCACTAAACTTGACCCTACTTGCGACACTAAAAGACGAATTGTCAGTGTAGTGTCATCCACTTATGACCAATTAGGATTTATTTCACCTTCCTTAGTGAAAGCTAAACTTTTGCAAGAAAATTCTGTCAAAAGAAATTTTCCTGGGATGCAGCACTACCTTCTGAAATACTTTCTCAATGGCAGAGCTATTGTAATAAATTTAATTTTTGTATGCTTAATAAAATATATACAGAGGAACATGGTGAATACTGAAGAACCTTGTTCTTTAGTATTATTTACTGATGCTTCCAAGGAAGCATATGGTTTTGTTCACAAAATTACAGTAGTAATTTCCATTTCAACAAAATTAAACCTCCTCCTGTGCGTAATGAAACTCTTCTTTCATTGGAATTGTTAGCTCTTTATTTAGCCCTATAATGTGTAGTTAATTCAGTTTAATAAAAACTTCGGAAAAAATATCCAAAATGTAAGTTTTCTGACTGATATTCAAGTAGTTTTACCATTGGTTCTGACTGAAAAGGTAGTCAAGAAAAATGTGTGTTGGTAATAAAATTAAAGACATTGTCTTATTTAAAAAAATCTCTCTTGGACACTGGTTCAAGCTTAAAATTTCTTATGTTCCATCAGAGCTTAAGATTACAGATGTTTTAACTATACCTATCTCCTTATCCAAGTTCTGTCAACAAAAAACCTTTTGGATTAAAGGTCCTTCATGGATTAGCTTTCCAGTAATGGTGTGGCCTAAATGACAACTTGAGTGCCTACCAGTACCTTATAACAATTAGGACAGGTCTGTGGAGAAAGATTCTGCTCCTATAGTGCTTCAATTTGCAGAGATTGCTGCAAACATTTTTCTCTAACTCCTAAAGTATTCAAAGCTATCAAAGATTTTAAGCATTAGCCTGTAGTCGTGACTGAAATTAGAAAACAAAGTTTTGAATATATTAGCAAATTATGCAGCAGTCCTGTTTTTTTCAAGAAATCGAGTTCTTAATGCTAAATCCTTTATATTATGAGCTAGTTCCTAAACTTAAGTTTTGATGCTGAAAATAAACCCTAGAAATGAAGTGATGTGAATCATTTACCTAGGTTAAAAATAAAAAATTCTTATTTTATGTACAAACATTTGGGAGTTGAATCAACTCTTAATCATTTAAGACAAACTTGGTTTTGGAAAATTAAAGCCAGACAATCCAGGAAAAGGGTAATTCAAGACTGTATTTTGTATACTGGCCATAGTTTTCATTACTGATTCTTCTGAAATAAAGCGTAAAGTGTACATTTTTATATTTACCTGCCTAAACTCTCGTGCAGTGCATTTAGAGACTGACATGATATGTCTGTGGAGGAATTTGTAGTGGCATTTGTTAAACTTTACAATAGATATGGTCTACCTAAAGTGCAAAATCTTTTACATCCAGTATATTATTATTTAACTTAATAACTTTTATCTGTTTTAGGATAAATTCCATATATATAAGCTAGTTTATAAAACTACCCCAGCCTACTCGCCTTGGTTTAGGGCAAGCTGTAAGAGGTTAATAAAAAGTATCGAGCAGTGTATTTACAAAACCTTTGGCAAATCCAATATAAAAGAGTCTAATTTTGTCACCTCCTTGTCAGATATCCAACTTGGAATCAATAATAGGCCCTTGACATATCGTGACAAGGATAATAACTTAGAAGTTACACTCCTAATTATTTAATAATTTTATCTGGTCCTTCTTTAATAATTTCGGAAGAATATGCTAATTGTGAGGGATATAAGGAAAAGATTAGACAGTTTATTAAATGCTTTAGAACTTAAAGATGTTATACTTATGAAATTCCAAATGAAATGGTATAATAATTATTTACTTTGATGAAGAGAAAAACATAGAGATTCATTTTCTATAAATAATCTTCCTTCTAAATTCAAATTTTGGCAAGTGGGTTTATTTGTTCTCATTAACTAGGCCATTAAACCTCGACCATTTTGCAGCTTAGGAAAAATTATAGAACTGCTTCCAGGTGATTACCATTTAATACATGTTGTTAGAGTAGAAACACCTGATAAATGTACCCTTATTACTTCCATAACTAATCATTATACATTTGGATTTGATTGTTATACTTACATGGCTAAGTCTAAGGCAACAGCAGCATCTTCTTGATATATTTCTTCTGTTAACCCTATTTCTGCAGTTTCTGAGGGAGATGAAGTCGAATCTTCTTCCAATAACTTGCTTCTTGATTCCCCTTCCCCCCCGTCCTGCAGGTTCTGAAGGAAAAGAGCAGCGGCAGGTTCCTGACAGTAGAGCTACTCAAAAAATCAAGGATTCTTTAAAACAATGGATAACCTTTGATGCTATTTAAATGTATAAAGTAATCATTAATGTTTAAACCTACTTACGGACATTTTTCGTAGAGAAAATATTTTAAGTCTTTAAAACAAAAGAAGAAAAAATCAACTTTAAGTTTCTTCAATTTAACCATATCTTTCAAATTTACATACTTGTACACCTAAAAGTTTATATAACTGTGTGTAAAAAGGGGGGAATTTAGAATTACATAATATCAGGTGCACATCTTATAAACTTAAAAACTACATGTTACATTCTAACCTTATTGATTTAAATTATATAACTTTAAACATTATGTTTATAAAAGTAAAATTAGCAAATTTTATTTACTAATTTATATTTGGGGGTAGGAAGTGTTTGGATAATTTGAATTAATTATATTAAATTCCTTCACTCACCTCCGACTCCCCCAGTTTTTCGCTACACTGCTTTCCTTCGTTATGTCTTCTCCATTCAACATGACCTACGTTAGAGATGACGTCAAAAAAATGAACATGTATGGAAGGACGCGGACGGCGCATATTGGGAGAAGAGTGCAGCGAGCTCTAAATTTAAGGACGATTATCATAAATTCCCTGACTGAAATCACTGAAATAAACTAGAACAATTTCGACGACACTGGCCAATTTGAAGGATTATCAGCCCAAGGGAGGTGAGTGTCTTTTGTTATTGGCAACTTTTCTAAAAACCCACTGAATCCAGCCATTCTTTCTGATGCATATTAAGTACAAAATGAATAAAATTTTACAAAATTGTTTATAATTCAAATATGAACTTATTTTCTTTATCACCTCCATCTTTTCCCGGAGTGACTTCAAACATCATCATCATAAGTGACTCATGATCTTCCAAAACTATCGCATCAAATTTCTGGATTCAATCTCAAAATTCCATCAACGTTAGTGCAAACATGGATCAAACCATCACGACAACGATGGATCACATCGTGTCCCTCAATAAGAAGCCGACATTCCTGAAGAAAAAATTCAATTTAACGGGACGCTGAATGTTCAGGCCGCGCATCCCTCACACTCTCAATCACATCACCTTTCATTAAGTGACACAAATTTAACAAATTTAACTTACAACCCGAGATTTAGTCGCAAAGCCCCTCCCTATCTGACGTGATAGATCAGTAAACTGTCTGCAAACTTCATTTCGAGTCATTTCATCGCACATAATTCATTTGCTTAAACACTCATATAGTGTTATGGCAACATGCCTCTCAGGCCATTGGCATTTAAATAATGCTACCAATGGCCACATGCCTCTCAACTCAGAGCACCCACATAATGCTACCTAGGGTGCTATGCCTCTCATCCAACAACTGTATAAAGAGAGTTAACTTCCAAGCACACAGCCTTACAACGCGTATGATTTTGAAAGTTTGCTCGACTATTTCGTTCATGAAATGTTTATCAACTCAGAGATTTAGGATAAATAATTGTTGTTAAATTTGCTGTATTTCGTGTGCCCTCAATTGATTCATTTTTGCTCGAATTTGTTGGCATTTAATTGATATACATGCATTTGAGTAACTGACTAATGGGCAAAAAGGAGATTTAAACAATGTGTTTCAAAATGCATCGTTTACGATTTAAAAATGTAACATTGGTATATTCAAATTTCATCATGTAAATACCGTCTTAATTATATACACTCTGTACAAATTTGATTGAATTATTCTGTAATATAACTATTTTTAATAATTATTTTACTCTAATGAAAATTGATGCATTGAATTTTAATATTTAGTTCACAAGAACTGATGTCATTTTTATACTCATGTATTATTTTAACCAACGGGCTATTGTACATATGATTTTAATTGCATTGATTCATTTAACTTTCGTAGGTTATATAATTTTTATATTACTTATATATGTTTAATTTATTTATTTTAACAATTGATTTATTTTCTAAACAGATATTTACTTTAATTAGATCCAGCTGAGATACTCGGACCAAAAAAGTACATCTTACCTCATACCTATATATTTTATTTACGATGTCAATGTATTATTATTATGATATTTTTACTCAATTGAATAATTTTGATTGAATTATGTAATTATTATGAATCGAATGTTCTTACTTATTGCTACTTTCATCTTATTTGATAATTTTAAAATTTTATATGTATTTCAACAAATGTAAATAAATTAGATCATTCAGAAGATGGGTGATTCTGTAGAAATCCATTTACACAAACATACACACACTCTCGTATACGGTCTTTTGCCATGCTCAAATATTCCAACCAACCATAGAATTTGCCTAATTCCCTTTGGATAAAACATCTTTCTTTCTTATCAGTCTGGTTCACAGGATACTCTTATGTATTTTATAGTTTTAGCGCCAAAACTTTAAACATGAATATCCTGATTTTTTTTCTAAATTTCTTTCTTTCTTATCAGTCTGGTTCACAGGATACTCTTATGTATTTTATAGTTTTAGCGCCAAAACTTTAAACATGAATATCCTAATTTTTTTTCTAAATTTCTTCGGACTTTATTATCAATCGTTTTTAGGCATTGATCTGTACTCACATAAAGTCTTTTGATTAAGAAGTTCTGCTCTGTTTTCGCTCTCTCTCTCTTTCGAATACACATAAAAACAGTCACATATTCACTTCAGAAAAACTTCCTCTCACAGAAACGCCCACTCAATTCTTAAATAAATAATCGGACAATATAGGACATTACTAAATTCCAATACAGTCGGACATAGTAAGTCACAACACTTCAGGAGGCAAAAGTCTCTTCCATTCATTTTCAAGCTGTGCTCCATCCAACGAGGAAGGACTTTGAACTCACCTAATTCTGTTTATTCACTTCCTTAGGCAGTCGTCGGTGTATAAGATTCACAAGTCTTTCCATCCGTATTCACATTTACTCCTTCCACCGAAAAAGGGATTTAAACTCACCGACTACAGGCATTCGTCCTGATAAATTTTAAGTTTAAAATACGAATCTATTTGGTGAACACCCTCTTAAGCGAACTCGAATCCCAACCTTGGATTTATAAGCAGAGAATATATGTATACTTACTTGTTCAAATGAAGAACTGGTGACCCGCACCACAATCAAGCATCACCTCTCCCTCTCACTGGAAGCAATTTCTCTCTTTCTATATATATACATATATATATATATATATATATATATATATATATATATATATATATATATATATTATATATTAACAGGGAGACACGTTCCAATCTGGCTCCATGCTGTTTGGTCTTTGGTCTTAGTCTTCTGTGCTGCATCGGTGACTGTGGTTTCTCGATGTTTGCTCATATAATATATAATTATTTCTGGAGAGTTATTATCGTTTAAGAGCGCTCCACTAAGATACCCATAATTCTCACTCTGTTAAATCTAGAGAAGAACAGGTCGTTTTTACTGACCTCAAATACATGATTCCTAAATTTTCTTTTAGGAATATTTAGTAAATATATCTAAATCAATGTAAATTTATACCAGAAAAAACTATAAGAGAAATGAAATATTTTTCGAGAGATTCCTGCCTAATTAATGGGAGAAAGGCAGAACTTTGATTTCTAATAATTAAAACATACAAACCTTCGTGTAGGGGCAAAATTATTTATCAATTTATGCAACTGATTCAAAAAGGGCTGAGTAATCTGCCCCTCAAAATTATACAGAGAGAAAGGCCATACAAAAGTGCGTAAATTCTAAAAACTATTCCGATCATTTAATTTGATATATAGTGAAAGCCTATTTGATTTTTAGCCTAACGTAAATTTATATAATCAAATTTTAAATTCCTTTTGAAAGAGAACATAAAAGATGAAAAAATTATAAAAACGATCATCCTAGAAGCAATCTTCAAAGTTTAGGAAGGCCTCTATCTAGAGTGCACTTACGCATTACAAAGTTTTAGAAGTCACAAAGTTTCATTTATGTTTGTAATTATGTTAAAAGATGCTTTGTTAGGAAAACTTCATTAAGCTTGATTGTGAGTTTACAGGCTATGTATATCGATCGCTTTACTAAAGTTTAATGAGATACAATATTTATTTGAGCTATTGTGGTAATAGTTTAGAGCAGGGTTTCTCAAACTGCTGCTACTCCGGATCTTTTCGGAGATCCTAGAAAAGTTAAAGATTTTATGCGGAGCCATATATATATATATATATATATATATATATATATATATATATATATATATATATATATATATATATATATATATATATATATATATATATATATAATCTTCAATAATTATCGTAAAAAGAATATATTTAAATTTAATACATACTAATTAATGTCTCTTTTAATGACTAGTATGAAACTCTTTCTTTGAGTTGCAGAGTTCTTCAAAACTAGGCTCAATTGATGTCGTTTATATTATGAGATCGTTTTCAGCATTTATTCTATTTCTATTTTTATTTTGGGTACTTGTATACAGAGAACGTTTTTTCACCGAAGTATGAAGTTGAAAATCTTAGTAAAAGTTTATGGCTTGAGTAGAAATATCGAGATATTCATCATGAGCCATTATCGAGAATCCCAATGGTTGTCTTTTTAAATTTAATTCTCAACTTAGAATTGGTTGAAATATCTATGAGCTGCTCTTTTTTATTTTAAGACAGTGCATCTATATTTGAAGAATAAAGAAACGGGTCTTGAATACAAAGTAATTTATCAGAGTTGTAAACAAAGTATTTCCCAACTGAACCAGACAAAGCCTATATATGCTAAGAAATGGAAGCTTTTATATCTTCATCAAAAGCAAGCTAGTTGGCTACTAAATAATCGCAAAGGTATTCAAAGCATTCATTTTTTCCCTCCAGAATGCAATCATACCAAAGCTTCCGTCTGCTTTTAAGTGCATCAATCTTACTTTGACTTCTGAAATACGTAACTTTACATCCTTGCAATCAAACATTTGTTTCATTTAGGTAAGTGAAGATATTTAAAAGATATGCCAATCTTTGACCCAGATAAATCCTCCAATTTAGGTGTTAATATGTGTTGATGACTTGACAAAAATGTAAAATTGTAAATTTCTTCTTGCAGTTCATAGAACATTGCCCAGCAGTTTCCCATTTGACTGTAATCGAACTTCAGTATATAGCAATGGCTTTCTTTGTGTGTTTTCCAAATCTTAACATAATAAGCTACAAATCTTGGACAAAATTAATTTAGCCTTAATAAAGTTGACAATCTTCAATCACTTTAGTTAAAATAAAAGGCATTTGATTAACTGCAAGATCGTGTAGATGTAGGATGCAACGAATGCTATGCCTGAAACGTCTCTAGAATAGTCTATTTAAAGAGAATATGTTTGACTTAGTTTTACTCTCATGATTTGTTCTTTTTGACAATATTTATTGAAGTAAATAATCGGCTAGAAACTGTACCATTAGAAAGGAAGGCACATTCCATGTTGTTAACAAATTTCTCACTAATCATGACCCTGACTAAATCTTTTGCACTAGGTTTTATTATATTTTCACAAAGTGTGTTAGCTTCTCCTTGATGTACTATCCTGAAGCTAATTTCATAAGAAGCAATAAGAGCATTTATGTTATTATCACTGACAAACGATCGAAAATATCTTTCTCTTCCCTTCATTCCTGACATTTTTTCCTAAAATAATCAATGTTTTTCGTTTTACCTAGTGAGTTTTTGGTTTTCAGTTGTCGCCTGAGCTTCGCAGGGTAAAGGCTACCCTTATCACGGCTATTCGCTTCTTCTTCATTTTCAGTCCAAGTATGTAATGCCAAAATTCAAATAACAAACAAAATATTTTCTTTATTTAGAAATGTGCTCCAGAGCTTTAATACTGTCAATTGTCAACGTAAAACATGGAAAATTATCAACAATTTGAACGCTTGGCCTACATACAATTGTTTGATTTGAAGTATCTGAACTTTCTTTAAGATTCTTTATCTTTAACCATTTGTTCATATTAAAGGGTATGAATTATTGTTTAAATAAAGACTGATTAAAATCCTAAAATATAGTTGTAAAATAACTTTTAAAAATCTAATCTGATTAATATTATTAATAAACAGCCACCACTAATCAAACAGACCAAACATACTAAGGATTAACTGCATACTAACTATGATAGAAGGTTATAATGGGTGGGTCGCCAACGTATATTTGAAATATGATTTTTCAAATTTACTAATAAATCCATACTATTTTTGAAAAGAAACTTAAAGACATAAATGAACCGATTTTCATAAAATTAATCAATTCAATATTCGTCATTCTTTAAGTTGATATATTTTATTTACATAAGTATATTGTCGTGCTTTACGGCCGAGTACGGATGTACGTTTGATTCGTACATGAGTAAATCCATTCCACTTTTCTCTAAGAGTGCTCTAATTTAATTATTTAACCAGGGAAGCTTCGTATTATAATATATCTATTGCCATTTGATGCGTTCTAGGATCTAATTAAACAACTCCGACAGAATTTACTTTTAATCACATAAAAGACCGAAATATTAAATCATTAAATACACTAATTCTATAGTAAGAGGGTCTAATAAAAATTAACATTACAAATGAGTACTACGAGATGGTTGACGCAAAAATCACTTCCGATACATCACATTTAAGCTAAATTAATGCGAGTTCTTGTCATTTGAAATTAGAATAGTTTGATTACGACTATCAGCTTGAAATCGTTTTGTTAAGAATACACTTTCGCACGGAATGGGAAATAAAATAAATAAATTTTGTATTCGTTTTAGCTTTAACTCGGCGAGTGTTGACAATTGGGTGACCTTGAAAGGGAGCCTCATCGACGAGCGGGTTTAGGTGAGTTTGACTGGGGACATCCTCACTGAGGTGAGGCGATCGTGGTGAGTTGAGTCGGGAAAACAGTTGATTTTTCTCCCGGGGTGATGGAGGTGAGTGACGATGCTTCTCTCGAGTTGAAGATGTAAGTGAGGGGATCTTGGATGAATGGAAGTTATCCCGATCCCTGTATTACCAATTATGGCTTCTCGACGATGAGACTTAACCAAGATGTGAATCTCTTTTTGAATAGGAATTCATTTAGGTTTTTCTCAATGGTGAGGGGTATCTCTGCTTTTTCAGCAAACTGAGATACTTAATTTTTTTCTGGGAGAGACTGGAAGGAGAGCTGGTTTCGATACTACTGGTCTGCTCTTCTAAGCGACAAAGGAACAGCCTCGGGAGGGTAAGTCCCGCTAGGTTCCAACTCTCTTCTTTATTCCCTGTTTTACGCAGGGACTCGTCTTGTTCTCTCGATGGTAAGCTAATTCTCTTTCAAATTTCTCAAGATTGAAATATATACGTCGATTATCCACTGGGGGGAAAGGGAGACGAAGGAGTTTAGAGGGGCGAACCTTCATTAGCCCACAGTTAAGCCCCTCTCCTAGAAACATAGATTTTCAACGGTGTGACACTTCGTCCCTTCATTTTTAAGCACAAAGGAGGTGAGATTTCGTCTATTTGGCAAATAATAGAAATAAACAATGGGAGGAGACAGTGAGCCTTTAACCTAAATTTTCTGCCAACGAAGCCTTAGGCATCAAGATTTTCATTCTGAAGGGTCTCACACCCTCTATGTTTATTTTAACGGACTACACCAGCAGTCTCGTAAATTACGATATTTGCTGGCCAAAATCGCTCTTTGTGTGCGACTTTGACGGGTCTTGGGGCAGCGGAGAAAGGGAGCAGGGAAGTCTTGGCCCATGCGGAGCCTAACAGTTGACGCTGTATAAACAAACTAGCATCTGCTTGTCCTCGTTATATTCATTCCTCCACATACATCATAAGGCTTTTTTAACACTGAGTTCGGAAGCACCGAACTCATGCTGCGACTCTCAGAGTCGCAGTCGACTCACCAAATCCAAATATGCACAGATGAGACTTTGCAGGAGTTAATATATATATATATATATTATTATGACTCTCAACTAACCTAAAAACGCCAAATCTGACAATTCTGAAGACAACCCGCATAGTAATATGTAGAGAGAACCACTTGTTCCATTAAAACTTTTAAATATTTATATATGTAACCAAATAAAACGTTGCACATACTTTGAAAATTGAGACACCAAGGCTACTACTTCAATCACACACTGTTTAAAATCCATATATTGGCATATGTGAATAAAAACAAGATGAACGAAAATATATTTTAAAATATATATATTAAATGTATTCAAGATGTGCATAAAATAGGATATCTTACCGCACTTTGAATCGGAATACGGAATCCTTTCGGTGCTGCTGACAAAAGTTTGACATTTGTTTTTCTTCATACGAAAATTGCATTATTTTACTAGAAAATTAATAAAAGTAGAATTATTAGTTCTTTGGTTATTTACTTTCAAATACAAAACATGAATAAGGAAATCTCGATAAATTATGATGGTGACGAGTCATTAATGAACGAAAACCTTGGCTACAAAGAGCTATTGGGGAGAAATGACGAAGAGCAGAATCAACTCGCTTTTGTGTATTTTCCAAATGGCTTTCAGAAGAAATAAAAATAATTTAATTGGAACGCGTTTATACTCGAGAAAAGCCGATATATAATATGATTTTGTCTATAGATTTGGAGTAAGGAATATAAGTAAAACAGTTTTTAATTTACTATAACCTGATGAAATATAAGATATTGGCCAAGAAAGAGACGATTTTCTTGCTTCAACTTCATATAATAGCATTACTATTTGCGTGATTTTGTATATTGCTGTAAAAAAGTATTCAAAAATCTTCTGGAATAAAATGAAAATAGTCCGCCAACTCAAATTGCCTCGTTTTTACCAAATGAAAATATGTTTTTATAATATATTCGTGGAGATAACTAATTGTCTTATTCTCTGATAATGTTACTTTTATATGTTGTAGTATGTTTTCATCTGTTTGGTAGGCATCCGTCATTTGGTGATTTTGTATATTGCTGTAAAAAAGTATTCAAAAATCTTCTGGAATAAAATGAAAATAGTCCGCCAATTCAAATTGCCTCATTTTTACCAAATGAAAATATGTTTTTATAATATATTCGTAGAGATAACTAATTGTCTTTTTCTCTGATAATGTTACTTTTATATGTTGCAGTATGTTTTCATCTGTTTTGTAGGCATCCGTCATTTGGTGATTTTGTATATTGCTGTAAAAAAGTATTCAAAAATCTTCTGGAATAAAATAAAAATAGTCCGCCAACTCAAATTGCCTCGTTTTTACCAAATGAAAATATGTTTTTATAATATATTCGTAGAGATAACTAATTGTCTTTTTCTCTGATAATGTTACTTTTATATGTTGCAGTATGTTTTCATCTGTTTTGTAGGCATCCATCATTTGGTTCTGGTGGTATTATTTTTATTTTTCCTCCCATAAACCAAACTTTGGTTTGAGAATTTTCTTCTGTAGTTTGTCAAATTCTCTGTTGGAGTAACCACTAATTATTAAAATCTGTTTGGAACGTCAAAATTCTTCGTCAAGTGCGTTTTACGTTGAGCAGTTCTAGATAGCTCTTCTTATGTATGAGCTTATTACAGATTTTGTATAGTTTTTGGTGAATTGACTTTAGGCGTCAAGGCATCCATAGTAGTCATGTTCCCTTTTCGATTTACAGTGGGTAAGTTTAAAACTCAACCCGTGTTGTTAGAAAAGAATATTTCAAAATTGGAAAAGAATTACCTGTATCCTGATTATTCGCACTTGGTATCAAAATGCCGACGTTATGACTGCTGATTAAAGCTCTCTGAGGACTGTAAGAGCTGTAAGACGTGACATGGTCAGCATAAACGGAGACCACAAAGTTGGGACAGCAGAAAATGACACAATAGTATTCTGACTGCGACTTCATGATGGAATTCACCTAATAACTGCAGCAAAGGATGTTTGAGTACCCGAAAAATAAATCTGGTTTTAGAGAGAAAGAAGGTCCTTGTTTTGCCAGCATGAAGCTGCTCCTCAATGATGACTTTCGCTACCACTCGTAAAAGAGGCGAGAAGGAAATGTTCTGACAGCGAACTCCAAAGAGAACCGCATAACCGAGTTAAGGAAGTTTCTGAACAGGCTAGATCATCCTGTATAGCAGGCGACGATCTAGTTCTTACTCTCGCTTACGCGCACGCGCATGCGCGAGAGAGCACCTTCAAGGGAATTCGAGATCCTCTGTAACTTTCCCTGCGTATCTGTTTGTTCCTACCGCAGCAGCACATCTCTGGTTCTAATAACCTTTCTGCCACTTAAGGTCTGTAGAAGTTGCCTGTCTCTGTACGTATCCAAAACCCGGAAGGAAGCTCCACAGAGAGCGCGAAGAAGGGGGCCCAATTCTGTGGTGGAGTGGTCAGGGCAGGACGGCTGACCCTCCTAGACAATTTATTTAGGTAGGACAGAAAGGGTGAACCAGAGATTATTCAGGTACACACCCCCACAATAAGGGCTTGTTAGGTTTAAAAGGAATGCTCGCGGTTGGGGCTGTAATGAACGTCCCGAAAGGCGAGAAATGCGTCCCGCTCCGGGTCAAGGAGCGATGCTAGAAGCCTTTGCGTGAGAAGGTATTTGAATTTCTCTTCTCGAAACTCGAAATCACACTTTGCAGTTTTAAGGATCAGGTCTATGGATATATGGTTTTCTGAGATACCCTCTAAGATCTAGACGTCTTGCTCAGCGAAAAGTCATGTGAGAAGTTCCAAGAAATCGGTCTCGTAACAAGGGTTCCTCCGCACGTCTTAGCAACGATATCAATTATATGTCGGCGTATTGACCTTAACGTTAATAATTACTTCGCAGAAGAGATAAAAATAGAGATCGAAGATAAGTAGGATTGGGCAAAGATCGATGAGGCTGTAAAATTTGAAAATCACGAAGGTGAACAACACTCACATGTATTCAAGGTGAGTTTCCAGGCGACAAAGATGGCTGCGAAATCAGTTGAACATGGAGTAGTTAGGTTCAACTCAAAGGGCTCCGCTGGATGCATCGAGAAAGAAGTATTTGTTCCCCTCCAGATTTGTTTCTAATGCTACGCCATGAAGGTGTGCTCTGAGTGGGCAAAATCTGGCCATACCTGGAGGAAGGTCACGAATCTGAACAAGAAATGCCTGAATTATGGCAACTCCCACTGCAACTTATTGATGGCATGCCCAATTATGAAGACGCTGATATCGGACAAGAAGAAAGCAATGATAGAAGAGAGGGACAGAAAAGCTACCACTACATATGCAGAGGCAGAAGCAGGATAAGACCATGCTACAAATCGACCAAACTATGCGGCCAGATCTTATAATGTACATCCTGCATGCATATCTCACCAACGGTATAAAACTGGGAAGTTATGCGACTGAACTTAATAAGAAGTTGGTCCACAATGGTCTCAAACCGATGTGTTCTCATGACAATCCACCGTCAGGGGACTTGTTACACGACAAAAGGAAGAGCATGAAACAAACATGAGAGTGGTCTCTCTCGGCCTCTCGCGATCCACGCCTACGCAAGCAAAATCACGCCGTAGAAGGAGACTCCGAAATGGAAACTAGCAACCTGCCAGACGATGCGGCTGCGCCCACGGACATTGGAATTGAATCAATGACAACGGCAACTTCCCTCCTCCACACATTTCCAAAATTCTCTGGACCTGTGCATGAGGATTATTGGCTCCCCATCAGCACCGATACCTAAGAAATCCAAGGTGGCTGATCTGGTTGAAAGAGTCATTAAAGGCAGGTACTAATGGGATTTTGATGCTGACAGGCCTTATAACGAGTGGAGATCCAAATCTGCCTCGAATCCTGCCTTATCTTAAACCAGGATCAAATTAGAAAAAAGAGATCGGAAAGGGTAAGGTCACCGGCCAGGGAAAAAGCTGCCAAAATAAAGCAAGCTAACAACTAATCATGGGTACTCGTACTTGTACCAAATACGTCAAATTTAAATGGTTGGAACGCCAAAAGTAGAATGTATGGTGAAATTATTATATCCGTTGATCCTGACATCGTTATTATATCTGAGCTTGGATTCAATAACGACAGCGAATATATCAAGTTCTACAATTATGAGATACTGATGGCTGGCTACTCGAAAGAGTGGTATGATGCGGCTATTAGAAAAGGGATTAAATTCAAAGAGATACAGGATTTGGAAGAATCGTACCTGTCAATAAATATCCCCATGACTTACGATGACCTTTTGGTTGCAGTTAGGTACCAGACGCCTATAACTCCCGATCCCTAAGTTCCTGTAACTCTTCAGGAGAAAAACATCAGCAATCTTAATCGGTGACCTAAACGCTCGCTGTAGGGAAGCTGGCTAAACGACAGCCTTCAACGGAGCTGGCGACTCGCTGAGCCTTTTGATTGAGACGGGCATATTACAGAAAGAAGGACCATACTTCCCTACTTTCTACACATAAAGATCGTCGACCACACCGGACATAGTATTGACAAATCGGAACTTTTCTTTGAATCATGTCACCTTTCCTGGCCCCTTCATCCCATCGAATCATGTTAATATGATCACCCACATCTCCACCTCCCCGATTCAAGTGAAAATTTCTAAACGTATGTAGATGCCTGGCGAGAACAAATTGGAAGACGTACCGTGATCATTTGCAACATGTGCATGTTGGACAGTTAGAAAGTGCTTTACTAGAGGATATAAGGGAAAAGCTTGATCATCTCAGCTCAAAGATCTTAGAGGCTGACCACTTATCTGTCCCCTGGACGGAGCACAAAACACTGCCGGCTTCAAGGTGGGAACATAATATTAGGGAAAAGATGGGGCAGTTGGAAGAAGCTATCTTCCTTACAAACATATACGGAATGAAATTAAACATCTCATAATGGAGAAATCAAAAGATCAATGGGATGAAATGATTGCTAACATTGACGCAGCAGGGGCCCCTAGGAAATTCTGGAGTCAAATAAGAAGATTGCGGTGCACTCCACCCATGAGTCGAATAACTATCAAGGTAAATGGCGTAGAATACACGGAAGATCAAGACATCTAGCGAGAATTTCAAAGCTATTGGCGAAACCTTTTCCGTATTAGCGAAGAGGAAAATGAGTTCTTTGACGAAAGGTATGAGGAACAAGTTCTTCTTGGACTTCAGGAACTGGGAGCTGACCTAACGCCACATCACTTCGTGGACAGGACACGTCTCACACAAGAAAAAGGTCGACCTTTCTCGTACGAAGAGTATGAAGCAGCCCTCAAAAGTTTGAAGCAAAAAGTTCCAGGGATAACTGGCATCACAAAAGTGCATTTGCTTAACGCCCGTGTTAACATCAACGAGGCACTTCTCGGGGTTTATAACGTCTGCCTCAATGTTGGCTACTTTCCGCACCATCTTAAGAGAGCCCGCAAGATCTTCATACTAAAGCCCGGCAAGCCGAAAAAAGGAAATCAGCAGCTATAAGCCGATCTCTCTGTTAGAGTTCTAGGGTAAACTACTGGAAAAACTTCTTAATAGCAAACTAATAACCTTTCTAGAAATCCACGGTCTGTACAATACCCAACAGCATGGCTCCCGGAAAAAAACTTGGTAGAAAGATGGCTCTGGCATTGATTACGAAAACTTAGCCATCGGAAATGCCAGGAATGGCAGTGTCGATGCTGTGTTGCGAGACGTGTCCTCAGCGTTTGAGAAGGTTTGGTTACCGGGCCTGAAGGAAAAGATCAACGAGCTAGTCCTGGAGCGAAACCTGCCTAAGATACTTTGTGACTACCTGGAACACCCAGAGGCAGTTGTGAGAATTAATAGCATCGAAGGGGAATCATTCAACCTGGAAACTAGAGTACCACAAGGGTGTTGTCTCAGCCTCACACTGTATGTAGTGTATACTGGCGACCTGCCCTACCCCAACCAAGACCTCACCCAGTACGTTCAGGAACAAGATTAAGACCAATGTTTAGAAATTCAAAATGATTCCGATGGGCCGCCGAAAAACAGCGGACGTACTGTGCAGGTTGAATTCTATGAATACTCCAGAAAAGGCTGGGTTCTTAGCGTGAAGTTAACCTCCGATGGGTACAACGCCCACAACAGAGAGAAGATAGCCACTGCTACAAGATTACTACTGGATCTCTACCGATTTTAACATCTTTCCGCAAGGAACAAGAGGAAGCTTTACATGTTGCTAGTGAAGTCGGTTCTCTTATACCTCCACCATTTTCTCCATACCCTGAAAAAATTTGCTATCAAAAAGTCGCAAGTAGTACAAAACAAAGCATTAAGATCCCTAACCAATCTTACGCTGTGGGACCTCATTCCCTCAGATGTTTTACCAGAACTAACGGACACTGAACCCTTAAATGTTTCCCTAAGTAGACGGGCACGAAGTATTTGGCAGAAGGTTTACCAAACCATGCCAGAGGAGGTGCTGCAACCTATACCAGACGAGGAATTACGGAACTTAACATTTAGACGAGCATTTAAAAGTAGTCAACTACTATCCCAACAGGAAACTCGCCAAGTTTATTGACAATTGTATCAGAAGCATAAACGACATATAGAACAGGGAAAGAATTAAAAGATCCGAAGTGGAGACTATCTACGTAATAATGAATCTAAATAAATAGAAGACCAGAAATGATTACAAATTTTTCAAAAATTGAATAAAAAAAACAATAATAAAAGATCTGAAGTAGACAAACTAATGTGAATAAGAAATTATTAAAAACAAATCAAGTTACATATAATAAATATCAACCAGAACAAAAATAAAAGATCCAAAGTGGACAAACTTAATATAAATAAAATAAAATTAATAGAAGGATTCGAAGTGGACAAACAGATGTTAAGAAATAATTATTAAAAAATAAATAAATTTGAAAAATTGAATAAACAAAACGATAATAAAAGATCCGAAGTGGACAAACTAATGTTAAGGTGAAATTATTAAAAACAAATAAAGTTACATATAATAAATATCAACCAGAACAAAAATAAAAGATCCAAAGTGGACAAACTTAATATAAATAAAAAGATCTGAAGTGGACAAACAGATGTTAAGAAGTAATTATTAAAAACAAAATAAAAGATTGGAAGACAGCATGTTACAAAGTGCAAAGTCAAGTCTATTAACCTCTCCAAGACGACCATATATTAATGCAAAGACTTGAATGATAAACAACTAAATGAAAATAACAACAGAATAATAATATGAACAAATACTGAGGTAGCCAGACAACCTCGTACTGTTATTCTCTCCCTATATTAATACTCTTTCTATCTATTCTCTATACTCTATCCCTACACCTTCTATCTTTATGATCGTTGATCGTTGGTCTGACTATTTGTCAACGGTCGAATATTCCATTACTACGCATTGTTGAGTACCCTACGGATAAAGCATTTTTACTTCCTTAGTAACGGACTTTGAGCACCGCCCACATAGAAAAGAGCCTATTCTGGAAGTTTTTTGGTAAATTTTGCTTCTCTCTTCAGAAAGAGAGAATACTATTATTTCACGAAGATTCATAATTCAATGAGGACTTCAGTACCTCACTGCTCCCGTCCCTCGTTCTGCGAGGGAACATGTTCGCATATCTGCTATTCATTGATCTCATCTTAACTATGCCGGCCACTTGGACTGACATTTTAAAGGGCTTATGTGAAAACTGGTTTGACGACCAGCACACAGCGGAAGCATAAGTCATCAATGTTCTCGAAACTGGGGCATAACTACAACTCCCGGACGGAGGAGAGATCCTCATCGCCCATGGAACCCGGCCAGCATCATAGAGGGAAGTAAAATCTCTCTCTATGTAGTTGGATGCAGTTATGTCCCAAGTACCCAAGATGGGGTGGCAATACTTTAGCGGCCTTTGATTCGACCGTTACCTCTATCAAGTCCGCAATAAGTAATCCATCTTGAGGTCCCCATTCGAAATCCATCCCATTCATCATCACCCATAATCCTGGCAGCGACCGAGCGGGGGACCAACTGGAAAATGGACGGGAACGTTCTCACTGAAGTTCCTGAACTCACTTTGAAAAACCACTACCGCCTTTACCACCCAACTCACATTCTTTTTCACTTAAAAATTACAAAAATAATTACATATTAGTTACAGAGGAGATGAAAAAAGAAGACGACATAGTAAGGAACAAGGAAAACTATGGAGACCCTCACTAAGAGGGTCCTCCTCATGAACATACAATGAGAAAAGGCCCCAGAAAAGAGGAAGCGATGTGAAACCTTCTACCTCAAACTTTAGCGGCCTTTGATTCGACCGATACTACCATCAAGTCCACAATTAGTAATCCATCTTGAGGTCATCATTCGAAATTTATCCCATCCATCATCATCCATCATCCTGGCAGCAACCTAGCGGGGGACCAACTGGAAAATGGACGGGATCGTTTTCACTGAAGTTCCTGAACTCACTTTCACGAACCACTACCGCATTTACCACCCAACTCACATTCTTTTTTACTCACAAATTACAAAAATAATTACATATTAGTTACAAAGGACATGAAAAAAGAAGAGGACATAGTAAGGAACGAAGAATACGATGGAGAACCTCACTAAGAGGGTCCTCCTCAAGAAAATACAATGAGAAAAGGCTCCAGAAAAGAGGAAGCGATGCGAAACCCTCTACCTCAGACATAAGGTCGCCCTGGTGAAATTTATTGAAGTTTCATCATGTTTTATTGCCATCTGCGCAGAGACCAAAGATGCGGACCGGCTCCTGTCTGAAGAAGGAACTACCACATTGAAAAGCCTCGGACTAGAAGCAAGGACCACCCCCACAAGTGGCAGCGAACTGCACTGTCATTTGGAGCAAAGTGGAGAGTTGTGTCGGTGAAAACACAACTAAAGAACTAAAAGAAGAGATCATAAGGAGCAACGCGTGGGCAAAAGTTCGGGAAATAATAAAATTCTGTGAACACACCCACGTGCCAGGAAAGCGACGACGGACGGAATATTCGTCTTTAATAGGATAATTCCAGGAGAGAACATTCAGCAGAAGAGATTTAATAGCATACATATGTACTTTGTATGCTATAAACTAGAACAACACACAACCACGACCTACCCAGACAAGAAGAAACTGTGATGCAGTTAATGAGCCACAATAGGACATCGATTCGATAAGTGTGAGATGACTAAGTAGAAATGTCTTAACTGCAAAGGACAACACAGGACCATGGCCCTGTAATGCCCAAAGCGCCGAGAAATAACCAAAAGGAAGGAAGAAGAATAGAACAAAGCTAAGGAGATGACATACGCAAACGCGGCCAAGAAGAACAGGGTAGTGAATACAACATCTGCACAGATAAGCATCACAGGATATCTGAGTGCAAAGATTCTGATCTAACTTACTAACGCAAATGTAGCTAACGTAGTGAAGCCTGGCTGTTACAATTAGGTCCGTAATGCACTCTTGAAGGCAAACACTCTTCCTTCAGAGATCATGTCTGCGGACCCTGAATGTTCCAAGCCATTCAATAATTCAGTTATAAGAAATAACACTGTTAAATCTGAACTGGGGAAGATCGTCGTAGCTTCCTAATCAGAGAAATCCGAAGATGACGAAGAAGAAGAAGAAGAAAAAGCTGAAAATGAGGAGGGATACACCTCTTCATACAACGACGAGGGCCTCCCTGCACCCGTACACGAGCTACGAAGAGCAGGTCTAAAATCCTCCCCCCTCCCCGGAAAAGGAAAAGCCCTGGGCACAGCGAAACCGCCCAAACAGCCACAAAGAAAAAGAAAAACCAGAAAAAAACACGGTTAAAACAATTAACCATGTTACGAAACGCACTGAAAATATTGGAAATAAACACCAACGGATAAAGTATGAAGAGGACTCTTTACGGGGATGTATTCAAAGAGATTGATGCAGACATCATCTTAATTTTGGAACACGGAATCGACCAGTGTAATACAGAAATGAAAATCTGGAACTACGATGTGTTGATCACGAATTATTCGCAGGAGCGGATTCGACGGTGCCTCTATCGCAATAAAGAAAAGAATTAAATAAAAGCAAATTAGAAATCTATAAGAATCCTATTTCGCGTATGAGGTCGAACTCGACATAGGAAAGTTACCCTTTGCTACTGGATATCAACTGCCAGGGAGAAACGTGTTACTAATTTACATTCAACTGGCCTATTTGACAGAAGAACTCCCGCTATATTAATGAGGAATCTGAACGCAAGATGCAAGGAATCCGGCTACATGGCCATCAACGTTATAGAACAAAGTTGAGCCTATTGCTAGACAGAAACAATGCCCTGGGAAAAGGCTCCGACTTCCCCACCTTTGTCAGAGGAAGAAGTGCCACAAAACCAGACATCTCTCTGGCGAATCGTCAGCTACCGTTTTATTACTACATGGACATTGTCTAGGTACCATGTAATGACCATGTAGGGACCCTACTCGCTATCAACAGGAACCCTATAGAAGTTCAAGCTGTAGTCAGAAAGAACTAGATAAGAGCAGACTGGCCACGGATACGCGCGCCTTTTCAAAGCATACGATCCGCCCAACTTGAACGAGTCAATTCTCGAGGAGATTAACGAAGCACTTAACAACCTCAATAACCATCTCGTCAACGCAGATAGAGCTTGTATCCCTAAATCCCAGTATAGGACCATCTCTACTTACAGATAGACCGAGTAAATGAAGGATTTATACCGTGAGCTGAATTTATTGAATGAGATAAACATCAGGAATGCATCAGTTGGCTCAATACAACGAAGTAAATAAATCAAAGAAGAACTCAACTAGTTGATCCTCAAACAACAATGAAGACAATGGGATGATCCGATCGCTAAACTCTATCACGAAAAAACTCCTAAAGAGTTTTAGATTAAGGTCAGACATCTCAAAAGATCGACTGGAAAAATAAGAAGAACTACTGAAAGAAGACAGAAAAATAGAAACAGAAGGAGAAAGAATTAAAGAGCTATTGCGAATTATTGGAAAAAAATCTCTAAAAATAACTAAGGAGGAAAATGAAGAGTATGATCTAGAGTTTGAAAGCAACATCATAGACGAACTTAACAACCAAATACAAGAGACGCACTCTCACCGCCAGGTGGATAGACAGCGCGACAGACACGCCGAGATTACTGAAGAACTACTTGACGCACTCCGCTAATTCATTCCAAAAGCCCCACGACAATCGGGGTTTACAAATTTAAACTTTGAAAAGGCACTAGCCAATGTGATCGAAGTAATGAAAAGGATATTTAACGCCTTTCTTAACACGGGCTACTTTCCAGATGCTTAAAAAACGGCCAAGATGATTTTCTTGCCTAAGCACGGAAAGGACCCAACGTTGAAGGAGAGTTACCGGACAATTTCATTTATAGAATTTGGCAGGAAGCTCTTCTAGAAGATCCTTAACTGAAGACTAGTGTCACAACCAGAGGAGAACTCTCCCTTCAACCCCTATCAATTCGAGTTTAGAAGAAAGCGAAGTACGGAGATAGCGATTAATATCATCAAGGAAAAGCTAGCCCAAGCAAAACGCAAAAGAAGTTACATGAGCATCGTTTATCGGGATGTACCAAAGGCGTTTGATACGGTTTGGCAACGGGGAATGCAGTACAAGATCTTACGACTGTGCCTAAGTGAAAACTTAAAAAGGACTCTATGTGACTATGACATGGAGAGAGCGGCATATATCAGTTTACGGTACACAGACGGACCAAAGTTTGCGCTCACTGCGGGCCTCTACTTGGTTTACACCGCTGAAGCCCCAGCTCCTGTGAACCCACTTTCCTCAAAATTCAATTCGCCAATGATTTCACCCAGATAATCACTTTTCCCTGGAAGAATGCTCCTTGGCAAGCTTGTATGACAGCAGCAGGAATTTAGAACCTTAACATTTACGAGGCCCGGTGGAAAATATGCACGAACCAAGAAATTTCAAACTAGTCCCCATAGGCAAGAGAATACTATACAAGGTCACGGTGGGAGATAGACGCTATCCCTACACCACGGAGTGCAATGTACTCAGAATGAAGATTATTTCAACCAAGTACAGGAAGCACGTCGAGGAAAATATCACCAAGGCCACAGCTGCAGTAAGAAATCTATACATGTCCAGAAAACTCCGTGAAAACAATAAGAAAATGGTCAACAATGAACTTGTAAAATCGACGCTGCTATACACAGCTTCCGCCTTCTCGTGTTTCTCGAAGAAACTAAAGAGGAAACTACAAATAAGGCAGAACAAATGTTTGTACCTAATTACAGGTACACTCAAATAAGATAGAAGACACCAGTAAGAGCTGCACCAGGGGGTGGGGTTAAGTCCCATTAACGATGTGATAGAAGAACATACAAGTAATATGCAGGTACTGGTTAATCAAAAATTGAAGTATGATATCGTTCAATTAATTAACCAGAACAGAATAGGTATAAGTTGTGCCAGATTTCGGACGTCCGCTGTGCTTTAGCAAGAAAAGAAAACTTATTTGCAAAACCTCAACAATTTCTACATGAACTCACCGAATATCAACAGCAAATTCACCGATGAAGACCTAATTCTAACGAAGAAGACATCAAAGAAAAAACAAAGGCCAATACAAAATATACAAAAAACAAAGACACAACCATAATACTAAAATAATTAAAGTAATTTATGACTACAACAGGAAATGCGCATAACATACCCAAGAACATTAATTTTATACCAGACAGATGGCTTGAATGCCATAATATATAAACTAGCTCAAAGACAACAAAGGAACCACATAACTAGAAAATATTTTAAAGTGATAGGCCTGATCACCAGGCACTAAGCATCTCTTTGAACCCTACCACACTTCTTTCTCTTTTCACCACTTGTCTATTATCATCTATCTGTTCCCACACCCTTCTTTTGTCCCCTACACACACCTACCCACTTACCTTAATTCAAAATTCTGACTATTTGTCGCTCCGATCTATTTCTCTGGTAAAGAAGGCAAAGAAAAATAGGTTTGAAAACGTGCTTCATTTAACAGCGGTTAACTCGGAGACGCCGAGATGTCGGGATTATGGTTTCCGGCTAAAGTTACACGTTAATTGCCGGTTTCTTCATTTGAATAACGACGGCTTTGGTCATCCCGGACTCGTGCGTTCACACCGTCAATATGTCCACCTACAAGAAGATAAAAAGTGGCCAAAAATCATCGGACATTGAGTAATAGTCTAAATACGAAAGTGTGTAGAAAATAGCAAAAAGCGAATAAATGACGATAATGAAGTGATAAATGCGAAAAATATATAATATTAACGGAAAGTGAATAACGATAATATGTGAATAAATAGCGATAATAAAGTGAATAAATTAGTAGTTAAAACGAGTTATTTGATAATAACGAAAGGTGAATAAATAAAATAGATAAGCGATTAAATAACGTTAATAAAGTGATTAAAACAAGTAACTTAAATAAATAATAATTAAAACAAATTATTGATAAATAATCTAAGGTGAGAAAAGTAAATAATATTAAAAAATGTGACTAAATAATGACACTAAAGTGATTATGTTTACAATAGATAACCAGACATGACCAAAATCAAATAACAACGAATAAAAGAATAACCTAAATTAGAAATATGTAAATACTATAGTGATTGAATGCGACCAAAAAGGGTATATGGTCATATTAAAATTTAATAATGTTAATAATGTGAACAACCTATTCTTAAAATTAGTAATATGTTTTTATACAAAAACAAACCACCAAAATATATAATATCAAACATAAAAATAACTAACATTTAGATTACAAAAATGTGATCTTCTGACAATTCCGGAGGTAAACCCTTAATTTCTTACTCATACTCATATCTTACTCTTCTCCGCTATTTTAACATAACCTTTCACCACTATTAACATTTATTTTTTTTACATATATGTATTAAATTTTAAATATTTGTAAATATATCTTAATATCTAAATTTCATTTCTGTTCATTTCCTGAAGATTACCTAACACAGTCGAAAGACGTCTAGGAATAGAGAATTTCATTCACAGATGTTTTTTCTCGCCTCGAACACACCGTTAAAAACTTGTAAAAAATATTAAGAAATTAAAAGTTAAAATTAATAACGCTGCCACAGCTGTAGACTTCAATAGTACATGCATACAACATGGCCTTTTACCTAATTATATATATATATATATATATATATATATATATATATATATGAAAATTAACCCACAGGAAAATGAAAAGATGAATCCAAGCACTATCAAACAGGATTTGCAAGTTCGATAGGGTTTGGATTCATTTTTTCATTTTCCTGTGGGTTAATTTTCATTTTATTGCTTTCCTTACGTGCCACTTTGTGATGTTTTCATTATATATATATATATATATATATATATATATATATATATATATACATACATACAAACAGGATAACCAGGACAGAGCGCAAGATGCATCGTAACATTTATTTCCAAACTTTTCAGGATTTAAACAAATCCCATCTTCAATGTTTAAGAAAGTATACAAAATACAGTTCTCATATATACATAAAAATGTTTCTAACACAGGCAAAAAAAATCAGGAAATAAATATTAAATTGAAACGAATTAAATACATTAGAAATGCAGAGAGGAAAAAACCAACGATGGATTTTATATAATATATGAAAATAATTGAGGGTGGCTTTTATTTTTGGAAAACAATGTAAAATTTAACACATTGATAGCCTTGTTAATGTGTGATTATTTTAAATAAAACAGATATTCATTCGTTATTTGGACTGAGTTATTTTTTTCTAATATAAATTTACTCTACCAGGTAAAGTTCTGAGATGTTTCTTGCCGCATTAAGTTTTGTGAAGTTCTCAAGTGCAGCCCTAGAGCCGCATTGTGAAGGATAGTTTAGAATTGGGGATGGAGCAGGTTTTGCAAGGTGAAGACCAGTTTTTTCAGATATACGCATATGCTGCATGAAGCAGGAGTAAAGCGTACGCCGTGTTGCCCCCACATAAGATGTAGTGCCACTGTACGTACAACAAAAAACGTACGTAATTTTTGATCGTATACTGGTGGGTGGTTGATTTTTGAACTTAAATAATTCACTATTAAACAAATTTTAACTTTGTTTCTGCTACTTAAGTAAATTTTGTTGTAACTAACCAATTATGGTGCGCTGATTTCAAATCTGTGATCAGATTTGTCCTAGCATATAATGTTCCTGATGTATGCAACTTGGCTATATAGTTCACTTTGTCACCTTAGATCAATTAATGATATACTTATTACGAGTTTGAGAAGAATGCGACGTTTTTGTGCAAAGGTTTGTAATCGGGGTACTCTATTCGGCATTATGTACGTTCTTTTCCCGACCCAAGATATGTATTACATATAAAAGAGGTAGTACTCACCTAACAGTAAATTTATTCAAAAATGTTTTAGACTCTTGCTCTTGCGCTTGTACGTGGATATAGGATCCTCCGGTTATAGGAACCAACAGTAGTCACCAATCATGTTGTCGTTGAAGTGGCCTTGATACTGACTTTCCATCATTGCGATATTTCAATGGAAACTTTCCCCTTGGTCGTCACTAATATCACCTATATTGATGGAAAAAATCAGATGTGAATGCAAGAAATGCATCTTAAGAGACATCCGACACCCCATTCGTTGATTGGCCTTTAACATGATGTCCACTAGTTCTTTATAGGTTTTAGCCTTATGATTACCAAGGAAGTTTTGCACTACATGGACAAGTGAATCCCATGATGCCAATTCAAGTGGAGTTAGTTATTTCTGAACTCCCTGTCATGTATCCATTCTCTGATCTCCGGCCGTACAAAAATGCTAGCTTTGAGATTAGCATCAGTTTTCTTTGCACCAAATTTCTCTTTGAGATACTGGAATCTATCACAATCATGGCCCTGTGTTTTAACAAAATTCGTAATAAAGCCAAGTCTGATATAACCTGGTGGAAAGTAAATCTCCTATGGATGTACCACACGCATGTGCTTCACATTGTATTTGCCCACTATGTGTTCTTCTCTTTCGGACCACATTTGGACAATATAATGATTCCTGTTGTTACGGCTGTTCCATAGGCATAAGAAGCAGTTTCTTTGTATAGACTAGCTGCAGTCCAATAAGTCAAGAAATTACATTTAGATCGCCAGAGATATCATACTTATGATTCAAGTAATGAACAGCTTCCAAAATAATTTCATTGAGTCATATGTCTCTATCATCTCAACCATCTTTGTGACAGGAATTGAAGTTTTTCTTGTTAGAATTGTGTAGCAACACAGCTTTAAGGCTGGCATTGCTTGCATCGATTAATAGTCTCCATTTAGCAGGTAAATGCTCGTTTCGTAGCTGATTCATGAGGCCACTAACATGAGTACAGAAACAAGCACCATCTTCTTCTATATAAAAGGCATCTAAGGCCTCATGGCGTTTACGAAAATTAGATATTTTTGCACCGTCCTCTAGAAGATTTAATTTCTGTGGTCGGGAGCCCAACGGTTTTGCTTTCTCTTTTAATAATAACAAATCCTCCACCAAATCATTCAATCTTTCTTAATTTATCAACTGGATCTTCTTTTACTTAGAATCATCCTAATACATTTAATCTTCATTGTTATACTCCTATTCAGGCGATGAATCATCTTCTTTAACTGCACTAGCTGATGGAGAAACTGGGATTGGCATCTCCATATTATCAGGGACTAGTTTTATAGCTGACTTACAATCGGGATATACATCTTTTGACATGTTCTCATTTGAGAATCCCGCAATATTTGTCATACCAAAGTAGCAATTAAAAACATGATTTTTTGGCTCACGCCACACCGTTGGTACAGCAAAAGACATACCCTCCCGTTTGCCATTTAACCACTGTGTGAGCTCCGTATAACACCCAGTACAAGATTTGTTAGGTGTTCAGGGCTTGTCTTGGTCACAAACTTTGCAACCAAAATAATAATTGTATGCAGTTTTCACTCTTCTAGCTAAATTTTCCCGCTGGTTGCTTGAAGTATATCTTCCAAGGATATAAAAAAAGTTGTCTGGGCTATTTATACATCCTCGCCGATTCATGTTTTCAACTTCGTTTGTATATATCATGTTATATACTTTTGTACAATCTTATTTCATTGACAAATTAAGTGAGAGATAAATCTAAAAAGAAAATGCAATTAATCACTGTATGTAAATACAGTTTCAACACTACTACTATAATGGCTAAATTTGACAACATGATAAAGCAGGAGTGTAACGCAGGAACCAAACACACACAACATATCCTCTCTCTACGGTAGCCAAAGCAACATTGCCCATATGTCTAAGTAAAGAGTATGAGTGTAACTCAGGAACCTTAGGTGCTAGAACAATTCTGATTACAGATTCAGAATCAGCATACTCGATTTAGTATAAATCACAAGCTACTACCCAAATAGCAAAATTTTTGTTGACTAGTGTAATGATTCCAGTTTCGTCTCCACATTTCCAATGTATTCAATATATTTCAAATTTAATATTCAAGTTTCATGATTTTTTCAATTTTTGGCATGTTTTAGAAAACTTTTTATGCATATATTTATCTGAATTTTTTATTCTTTTCTTAGCACTGATAATGGGATTTGTTATAATCCTGCAACGTTTGCAATAAATGTTATGAGGTATCTTCGGCTCGGCTCTTTCCTGGTTATCTTGTTTATACTTCGCCTGAAACTTGCGCCCATCAATTCCTTTGCCACTTATATAGCTTATATAGCTTATATATATATATATATATATATATATATATATATATATATATATATATATGTATATATATATATATATAATGTTTTCCCATTGACTTATTTTGAGTAATTGGATGAGTTTCGTATACGCTTCTACAGACCAAATTTCTTAGAAGCTGCTACTTATAGACATTCTCACATTTGTTCTGTTTTATTATGTTTGCTTTTTCTTTTCTCTCTCCGAGATAAAGGAATATTCACCAAATTATTTAACCCAGCGAATTAATCGTTTATTATTTATTCACCCTATTTTCTTATCTTTTCTCCTTAATAATCACTGAGCAAATTCCTCATTGAACTTTTATTTAATTTATTGATAATAATCATCATCTTTTAAAATGGAATAGCGTGCTCTAGTACAATCTCTTTATATATATATTCGTTTTTACTCGAGGTCTAATGAATATATTAAGAATTCATTTATTGGTTTATCCATAGGAACTTTTTTAATAACACGCATTTGAGCAAATGTAAATTATTTACAAAATTATCTTTTAACTGAAACCTATTTCAATCTTCATATCAATCATAGTTTGATTTCTTTTAATTAAGTTAATTCATTTAATAAATTTTATTAAGGGAAAGTATCTTTAGGAAATATATATATAGGAAAGATTGAAAGGAAAATAATCCTCTTTTCATATATATATATATATATATATATATATATATATATATATATATATATATATAGAGAGAGAGAGAGAGAGAGAGAGAGAGAGAGAGAGATAGAGAGATAGAGAGAGAGAGAGGGAGAGAGAGGGAAAAAAATTTACGTATATGAGATATTTGGAAAATGATACCTACCAAAGTTTTCCCTTAATTATCAATATGATTGTAATGAAACCGATATTTCACCTAACGCAAATACGAGGTGTTTGAGGCCACGTGCTCAACCAATGCAAAAGAAAATTAAAATCATTTAAAAGAAAAGAGATATGCAGTTCAATTTTGTCACTGGATACTTCTTCCAAATAAGCCTTATCTCATATGACTTGGAAGAGAACCCAAAACAAGCAGAAATTAGAGATGGCTGTAAAAATAGAAGACGATCCTAGGAAAACAAAATGGAAAAGTAATCCATCCCCCGCCATTAGTCTAACGGGATATAAATACTTCGCTTTGTCTTTAATTTCTCCGTTCACCCAGGAACTCTTAACAAAGAACAAATAATATCACTAATAAGTGCGCATGTAGCCATAAAGGCTTATATAATTATCCTATACTCGAAGAATATTGATGCAAAGCTGCAAAATATTATCTTAGAATGTTGATTAATAATTTAGATAGACTGTTGGGGTCAGAAACGAAATTCACCGAATTTCTGAAACAGATTTATGATTTAAAAGGAAGATTTTCCTTGAAAAAAAATATTCCTAATGTTTAACTGAAGATAACTAAGATTGGCCTATGGTTATTAACGGATTACTGATAGCTGGCAGAAGCAAACCATTAATAAAAAAGGTGAGATGGGAAAATAGGTAATAAGAAAAACTGCTTGAATGAATTGAGGAAGAAGTATTTTGCAAAAGGTTATTATGCCAGTATAATCAAAACCACCATTTAATGTGTAATTAGCAATAAAAACAAAAATTGCCACGGCTATTAAAACACAAAAGAGTAGCCATGAGATTTAATTGTTTGATGAAATCTGAATGGAAAATTTAATCTCATTTTATTGTCAAGGAACGAACGTAATTTGTATACTATGCAATGCTACATTAGTATTTATCATTAGGAAATTTGCAATGAGAGATTCTGTAATCATATGATTTTACATTGAGATACATTATCTGAAATATCACAGGCTTTATTTACTTCATGCATAATATAATAGCCTGCATCAGTCAGGTACTGAAACAACAGAGAAATCCAATTTGCGACTTAAAGAATTAGGGTCAAACTTTAAACTTAGAATTTTTATTGTTTTTACTAAACATACCTATGGTGTTATATATATAATATAAAATTAACAAAGAAATTTGGCTGAAAAATATTGCTATTCCCCAAAATTGCAACAGTTATTATGCGTTAAATTATAAAGACTATGTACCAGGGAGTAATACAAAAAAAATAAAACTTACACGAGTTAAACGAGTGCGTTAAGAAAATTAGTTTAAGTGCTACTAAATATTTTTTAAATAGGGCTAGTTTTCAAAGCCATTTAAAGGACGAATCAATATATGACAAAGCGATAACTTAAGAGCTTACGCTGACGAAGGTAAGTCTGCAGTGGGGGTCGCCGAGAGAATGCAATGTCTTCGAAACAGAGAATTTAGAAGACATTAGACAAAACAGGTAAAACACTTCTGTAAAACCACAATTTTACTAAAAATTAATATGATGGAGAACGAAAATGCAGAAGGGTGCATTCATGAATAAAATTAGATGCTGAAAATGAGGGTAGTTAATAGTTTCATTGTGTTAAATATTTTAAAACCTGTAGGCATTTTTTTTAATTAATCTATACTGCTTTGCTATAAAATGAAATATTTAAGATTTCGAAGATTTAGATCTTAAGGACCTAAATATCAGTGTCTAAGAAATCCTATTAGCCAAACATAAGATGAAGGTTAAACATTTATTTTCTTATTTCTTATAAATCTCCAGATTTTGGCACTATATAACAATAGAATCTGATTATTGCTGGATGCCCTATTATTTCCAGATGTAGTTTCTTTTAAATACCTCATTCACATTTATTATAATATGGGTCTCAGAACAAAAAATTTAAATTGTCAAAGAATTCTGAAATAAAAAATAATTCATTGTAAATAAATTAAAGCATAAGTCTAGCATTCCGCTCCACTGTACTAAGTGTTGCTAGAGTTTTATAAACCTTATTCCCAAGATAAGGAGATGTGTAAGAGTATCTGTTTGTAATGGGAAGAAAATATGAATGTTTTTATTTACATTAACTTCTTTTTATTTAGGAAAAACCTGGAATCCTTTGACACAGGTTAATAACTAAAAATGCCATTATCGCCGCCAAATGGAATGTGTGCATCATTGAGATAGCATAGAGTATGTTGATTAAGACAAGATGCAAATCCCTAGAAAAATGTCATTACATATTAATAGGAATTGTATCACTGCTAAAAGCGGAGTCTCTTTTGGACCCAATTTTCTAAAAAAATGAAATACCAAACCCAAAGATAGAATTTGTCCATAGGGATGTTAAAATTCATCACATTTCCTTTACATTTTTGTAGGAGAATATCATAATGCTCCCAAGTTTTTTTCACCTCCCTTTCGGGCGGGCTGGGTTAACAAACCTTCCCCTTACGACCCGATATCTGATGGTCTCCCGCCGGAAGAAACAGCTGGCATTTCAGCTAACCACCGAGTCCCTTCATCGACTGGTTATCGATAGATCGGAGCCCATATTCGCTTCCGATGGTTGCCGGAAGTTTATAAAGGACGAAATAGAGGAGCTCGACATCTAATCTACTTCCGGCGCCATGAGAACCTCTCCCGAGTTTCGAGTATAAGAGATGAATTCTTCTAACCCTCAGTAGTAGAGCTTGCACAGCGTCTGGCGTGACAGGAATTGCTATATATCGGTGTAGTAGTTAATCGTTAAAGCATCAAGTCTTCAGAGAGGAGATCGGTCCAATTTAGGGAGTTTTCTTTCCCATTGGTCTGAAAATCAATGCGGACCCAAGCTCGTACTCACGTTCAGAGCCGAAGCTACAACAGCGTCACTCTGGTTCCCTAAACGAGAAAACTACTTCCCGGCTTTTCTCCGTGATCCTACGCGTCGCGTCGATAGATCACTTTACCCCCCATCCCCCCCACCTCATAGAGGCACCCAAGCCTCCTCGGAGTTCACGAGCGTAGGGCCCTCTTTAACAAGAAGCTCCTGTCACCGCCTTCTTCCAGCAGAATCGTAACGTAATTGTTGGATCATGTCGGTCCCTGGAGAACCTACCTCATCGTCTCCACCCCTTATCTCACCACCTTTACTCCCTAACACCACACGAACATCACGTTCCAAGGTAACCCATCCCTTTCACATTCCCCAACTTGCCCGCGAAGCTTACCAGCATTACAAGTGTATAGGGATTTGCATGGTGAATAGTTATTCACAAGCCAAGTGAGATATCCGAGATTCACTTATTAATTTATCTCTCAAAGCACCTTATTTGTATATATATATTTTTCTTGTTTAGTGTTCATTAAAACTTTATTTTCATATTGTTGTGTATCTAACTTCCTTTTGGTCGCTTGCTGGCAAAGTTCATTCCAATCCCTCCGTAGCCAACCTCTAAGCACTCTGAGTCAATAAACCCATTCCGGGCACAGGCCGAACGAAGTATAAGGAGTAGTACGATGACAGTTCCGCATTCGGGATAATAGGATATATATATATATATATATATATATATATATATATATATATATATATATATATATACATATATATATATATATATATATATATATATATAAGAGTCAGGGAAAACTCCACCACCCCCTCGGCCTATTACACAAGTTTTTTGTATTAAATAATAAACGATTTTTTTTCCTATTGCCTGGATTCTGGTGGTAGTTAGCCGGTTAAAAGCCGGATGGAAGGACTGAGTTATAATTGTGGCTTATTAGCTATTTTCTCATCAGAACTGGATCCTCAGCGAAACCACGCCGGAGTGCTGAGTAAAGAAGAGCTAATGAGATTTTGTGGATATTTTAATTCTAGATGTTTGCGAGTGCGTTTTATTTAGGGTATTTATTGTCCTCATGACCAAAAGCTGTTACATAGGAGTACTTGGGATGAAACAAGCCCAATAAAATGAGATTGGGTGAATAATGGTCAAAATTTCGGTTTTGGTTTTGCGACTCTCGTCACTCTTCAATCATGTAGTGGTCCACCGCCGATAATATAAAGATCACAGAAAGCTCAGAAGAAGAAAGTGAGGCTAGCTCGAAAGCACTAGATGCTGAGCCTTTACGTGAAGTAGGGAAAGAAAGTCACGTTCTTACACTGCGATTTATACCAACCAGTGATGAGGTAAGACTTGGAGCCGTATGGAAGACCACCCGCTCCGTCTCAGAAGAGTGGAAATATAGAAATCCCCTTCGACATGTTCCAATAAGTGAGGGTAAAGGTGACAATAGATTTGTGGTTGGAGGTCTGTTGATAATATTATAAAATTGTTATTTTTTGTATCGATGGCTATGTCTTAATCGAATTAGTTTCAGGTAAAGAAACCTCATGGCTTAATACTAAACCTAAAAATAAGAAAAATGCTTATTAATTCAATCCCATCGTTGGTGGAAAATAAATTACCCCTTCTGATCAATAAACTAATTAAGAGTGAGGTCGATTTTGACTGCTCGGCTGAAACTCGGCAACTTACAAGCCTCAAGTTAAGAGCTATTGATTTCCTTAATAAATCATGAGACGTAACTTCGCAGTTGGCAGTTAAGGGTCTCAATTGAAATTAGGGATGTTTAAGACAAAAAATACAAGGCTTTCACCACGATATAAATCACCGAAAATAAAATTGACTCGCACTCATCATTCGCGGCATAGAAAATGATTCTATGGGAAATGTGGAGTATTGAAATGAAAGATGCATTAACCATGACAAAGAAAGAAATTTAGAACAAGAAAGAAAGTAGGGTGGTTTTTAAGACAGAACAAATTTAAATTGACATCAACATAACTCGATGAAGGGGCTTTATATAAATATCTGCTATGTATGTAAATACATATAATTAAATTTGTAAATCTTCAACCTAATTATTAAGTTGCTCTTTTCTTTACCTATCAATTAGAATAACAATGCTTTTTAAAACATCACAAATTATAACAATCAATCATAAAGTATCATATGGGCTCTAAATCGTAATATCAATTCTCCCTCAAATATTTTATGTAGTTTATAGAACTATGATTATTATGGAGATAAAAGCATAAGATAAATATATAATTATTTAACAGAGGTTTAAACCTTTACTTCTTTTTGACGGTTATTACCAAATTAGATACAAACAAACTTTCTTATAACAAACAAAATAAAGTACATTGAATTAAAACAAATTTCCACCCTCTGAGCACCCTGGCAATCAAAGGAATCTCTCGTCCATACATTCAAGCAGTACGTACAACTCTGACTCGTCTATTCATCCACAAGGTAGGCGCAAAATCCCTATTGGCATACTTCAGCACACTGCATCCAAAATATATCTACCTACTAATAACTTGTCTATTGGAGAGAACCAACTCATAACAGTCTTACCATTCAGAGATACAGAAGAAATATCACTAAAACATCACACATGATTCGCCCGAGCTAATTTTCGATTGAGTCACTACTCCAAATTAAACACATACAATTAACGCAAAGGCATGGCAGATACAGTTATGTGCTCTTAGTACGACCCAATTTCAGACAAAGTTCAACACGTATTAATAAAGTACCAAAAACAAACAAAACTGAGACAAAATCTACATATACACAGCCTCTTAGATCTTTAGGAGAAGCCCGTCTGGTCGGGGTAATTCATCAAAGATGATAGCTTAAAGGATGTAACTAATTAACTTGTAGCCAAAATATTAAGTAACCAAATCCTCTGATCCTATAAGAAGAGAAATTTTCATTATTCATCCTTAATAAATGTTTAAACAGACGCGAGAAAACTTAGAGTTCTCAATTCACGCTAAGGAAATGTAAATTATCAGTTAATTCCAAATTAGACAGGATCTATATTTTGAAGAGATTGGAGCTCTCTCCTTTTCATCTCTTTCACTTTTGTAAATCTGGCAAAGATCTTTTATATCCATATGCGGAACATATATGAGTCAAGCTAAGGGTTGGGGCAAATTTTAAACAAACTTTAATTTGGACAACGTAAGAAACTATCTCCTTTTGCAATATGGTGTATTGTTCAGTTTCTGATGGTACTGAGTTAAATATTCTTAATCAAAAGGTATGGTGTATGTTATGCCAATATTAATTCTGGAGGTTTTGTAGAATAAACTCATTTAGATTTTAGAGTTTAACAAATAACACACGCATAAAAAAATTGTTTTGCTTGATAATAATATATTGGTTAAAACGTTATCAGCTTATGACGTACATTTTTTATTTTAACTTTATTGCATTAATTTTTTTGTTTTATGGTTTAAGATAAAATAATGAGGAATTCTAGACACAGGTAGGTATCAGTTGACTGATCTGTTATGGTGTGGAGATTATATTGTCTCGAACAACTTGAATTTGTTATTTTGCTTTGTACAAAATATTATGTCGCTTATGAAAAGTTTGGTACCCTGCGATTGAAGACCAGAAGAAGCCATTGTATCCTCATGTAATCTGTGGTAGCTAAAGTAGATACGAGATGGATGGATAAATGACAGCAGTAAAAGAAGGCCTTTTGCTTTCTTAGAATCTAACGAGAACGGATATATCATCTATTTATTTCTATCTCTGTATGGTGTACCGATTTATGATAAAAGATCACATAATATAAAGAAACTTGACTAACAAAATATTCAGGCAGATACAGAGAAAGAGTTCATTTTTATTATATCTTCTATATAAGAAAAACGAAGTCTCTCTGTCTGTCTGTGTGTGTTCATTTATACGAATAAAAAAAAAAATTTTCTAACTCTCCCCTTTACCGCCATTTTCTCCCCCTCTCTCATCCCCGTCTCTTCCTTCCCTCCCCTCCCATCTCTCCCTCCGCCTTTATCCTCCCTCTCTCCACCTTCTCTCTCACGCTCACCTTTCCCCCTCTCTTTCTCACCAATTACCTTTCTCCCCTCCCTTACTCATCCTTCCCTATTTCCCCATATCTCACACCTCAATATCTCCCCCCTCTCTCTTTTTCCCTTTGCCATTTCTCCCATCCCCCCCTTTTCCTCCCATCTCTCCCACACTCTTTCTCGTCCTCTCTCCACCTATCTCTCCCCACTCTTTCTCTTATATATCCCTCTCACCTTCTTCCAACTATTCTCCTTACCTTCCCCGTTCTTTCTCCCTATATCTTCCCCTCCTTCTTTATCTCCCCATCTTCCTTCTTACTAAAGGATATAAAAAACAAAAGAAAAAATTATCTCCTCTCCTCTACCCTCTTCCCTAATATCTCCCAATCTCTCCCCTCTCTCCTCCTCCACATGAGGACATGCAAATTAAGAGAAAGAAAAATGAAAAGCCGTTCTTAAAATATATCTATAGATAAGACGCTCGATCTGTTCCTGCAGCCACAACGTTGTTCGCTCATAACTAACGTTCAGTCACGAGTGTTATGAAGTGTCGAGCAAGCGCGATGAAACGTTTACTCATATTAGGTATATTATATCATAGGAAATGTTCGCACCTCTTCTGAATCTGTGTTCAACATATAAATAATAATAATCAGCAAGTAAAATATTTTTTATGCAACAATATAAGATTTCAAACAATGTAGTTATTTGAGACAGGACTTTTTATCCCAGACAACGCCCTGGATAAAAAGTTACTTTATTGCCGAATGCATAACTTACCTGGGCAACGAAGGGTATGTCTGCTAGTAGATATTTAAATTTATATGCATATATATATATATATATATATATATATATGTCATGGCATGACCAGGTGTACGCGCTTATATGCACACTGGCCTACTGTCCGACCGAAATTAAGGCTCCACCTGGGGATGGTTCTAAGTGTCCTCTAAATCACAGTTGCTGGCCAAAGAATATTCAAAACACGGTTACAGAAATAAAAATATAATTTAATAGGACTAAAGATTACATATACATATAGGACAAGTTAAATGGCAATGCAATTAAATATTGGAGGTTCCCTGCTAAGATGATTAACACTATTAATTAAGTTTGAACCGGGCGATAATTAATTAACTAATAATTTTACAATTATGTAAGTTCTAGAGCAAAGGGGATCCTCAGGGTTCGATAAGGTAAATGTGGGAGGAGCGCGACAAAGAGGGGGTTAAATCCATTTTATCTTGATGTCGACGAGTAGGAGCAGGTAGATAAGTTCGATCTTTAACTTATGGGCTTCTCACGGGAGGCTAATTCAACTTCGGTAAACTGAAGCCGGGGGCCTCTTATCGTTAAAAGGCTTCGTGGATGTCTTTTCCGAATTTTAAAGGTGGGACGTGGTGATAAGGGTTGAAGCGCGTCTAATTATCTCCACTAACAACACTGAGTGACGACTAGCTTTTTCCTGGCTCTTCGACAATAACTCAATTCTCCTCTAGACGAGTATGGAGTCGATTCCCTCTCGACTAACGAAGACGTTACGGCTCACGTACTAGACGGCTGCTTTAGACAATATCTGCCTATGAACTTCAAAGTATCAAATATATACCCTGGAATTATCTAGACGGCGAGAGAGATTCATGGCCAACAGATATCCTTAATTGCCTTGGGTCGCGATAAAGGCCCATAGCGAGAATTCGCGATGCCTTCTTAATTAATTGTCTTTCCATTGTGTTAATTTTTGCAGTATATAAGGCAGACGAATTTAGAGCGGTAAACGGCGAACTGGGGAAGTCAGAGGATGGGGGGAGAATTCCTTCTCTCTCTGCTTATTCTTCCACACTCCTCACTTTTAGGAAGACTTTTTTTATACAAGTCGGTTTCCCCCCCAAAAAATATCTCGAACTAATTTTTCTTCAAGCGGGAGATGCTATAAATATTGGTTTAGTGCAACTAGATACAAACAAAATTCGGACATGATCGAGGTTGGCAAATAATAATAATTAATTCAGACTATACGCACAGGTACAATAAAAAACAAACCAAATATTAAAATTAAGCCATAGGACACATTGGGTATCTAAATAAAACAATAAAAAATGAGCCATTACTAAAGACACTACAATAGAGCAAAATTATACAACACTTCAAACAATTAACCTATATACAAAACAAATCAGCAAACATTTTTTACAAAGGTATACGCTAATGATATCTTTAATTAATGGCAATCTGGTCTTCTAGAGGATTTCTACTTAAACTAGCCCCTAACAATTTTGAGTCCCCTTGATATACACAAAACAGAATCTATATTCCATGAACCACAGACTCAAACGCATTAGTTGTCTATTTTGACTCTTTAAATTACAAAGGTACGACAATGGCATATGGTCACACTATGGACACGCATCTTCAATCACTCACGCACTCACAAGAACGCTAACATTTTTCTTCCACCTTCTCTAGCACTCATACATAATTTCTCTTCTGTTTCGGCCCCCTTTCAATGGATTAATCGTGCTCCCTATGGGTTCATTAATACCTGCATGCTTCTAACACGAAACCAGTGCCCCCGTTCCAACTGGATTCTTAAAACTATCCTTCATTTGTTTGGTGTAAATAAAACTATATGTCCACGACAACTTCACCTCCAATGAGGATGGGCACCTAGTGTCTTTGTGGTCACCAATGATTGTCATAATGATCTTTATGTGCATTTCATTCTACGCTCTTGAGAGCTGGTTTACAATAAAGGGGGGACGAATGGCGTTACGTATCTACCTAAATACTATATGCGACGAATCAAAATAAGGATGATTAGAATAGTAACAAACATTTTTCTGAAATATATGAAATTTTACTGATTAGGAAATGTTTGTATCACAAACGTTTCGCTCAAATCTCCATATCTAGCACCTCTATTTTTATCCTGATCGTAAAAATAATTGCATGCACGATCACATAACTTTCACATCATCTTCCCCTTGTTATTACTAAATTAATGCCTTTTATAGAATGATAAAATGAATTAAGTGCCAATATCTTTGTTATAAAATTAGATTATTGCCTTTAGTGGCATCATTATTTTTGTCCTAAAAAAACCTTTCTCACTATATATCAAATGAGGTAATTTAAGGGCTTCGATAAAAAAGTGTATTTTGGTATAAAATTGAAGAGTTGCATTATTCTAAACTTTATTTAGACAAATATTTTCGTTTTATTCATGTACTTTATTTATCAAGGGAAGAAGGGATAAGCCTTTTTACCTGGACTATAATGAACAAAACTAGAGATGGCGTATTAGACATCCTTTTTTAAGGATAGATAGGTAAGGTATGAAGCAAAGAAAACGAAGAGAGGTGGAAGATATATAACCAAAGATTCACCTGCAGGCATTACTAATTTATTAGCCGAAAGGCAAAATCATCCATATTTCAACCACAGCAAGTTGCCAAGGCAACACGTAACAACTGATTGCAGGTAAATATAAAGAAAATAAAGAAGGAGTCATTAGAAAGAGAAAAGGAGAGTGAGAATACTTGAAAGTTTCGAACCTCATACTTAACCCAGTGAAGAGTGAGGGGAAAACACCACACCTCTTTGTCCCGTCTAGAGATAAATGATTGAAAGCTGGTTGGCGAATAGCCTGCGATTTTACTCGCGGGCCAAGAAAATTGGTGATTATATTCTTGCAAAGAAAGTGGCACAAAAGGTAACTTGGAAATATGTCGAGAGATTAAATTCCAGGCTAACTCAATCCAGCTGGATGTGCTGCTGTTCCTTCTGCCACCCGATGTAACAATCTAGACAAGGCAGTCCTTTGTAGAGAAAGGGATAGCAAAAAAATGAATATAAGTTAAACGGAGATTTTAAGGAACAGGAGAAAGAGTTATGATGCTCTGTCATCTTCCATATTTTATAAAGGGTTCCTGAAATTACCTTCTCAATTAAGATTTTGTAAGGTACAACTAGATTAATTAGTTATATACATGTTTCAAGTCAAATTTTCAAAGGATGAAGCATATGTTGGTTGGGATATACAATTTTATTTATATGGGATCGTGCAACGGCTGATAAGACAGATTGTATGAAACTGACACCACATCAAAACTATTGGAATATGACTTCTATCCTGCTCTGTAAAATATTTATTTTAAAAGGCACATTAATTTACTGGCAGCCATGCAGCTTAAAATACACTGCATTTTATACAGCGTCATTGCATGTCCTTATATTTTATAAAACAGTCTGTTACTGTAGAAATAACAATAACACACTATCTATAAAAATGAAAATGAAAATGCATGTTTTTGTAGTTTTAAGACAATGAGACTAATTATCCTTCTCCTAGATAGTGATATGTCTGCGCTGAGTCAAACACATATGCGTCAATGAGGGGTCAACCCCACTCACAGAAACAAGTAAAAGACTCATAGGTTTAACGCATATTTGTTTAGATAACCCTACAAAACTCCTTAAATTTACAATTATTTATTTATTATATCAATCAAATACCTATGTAGAAAACTTTTCACCGCCACCCAATTAATTCACCCATTTTAATAATTTAGAATTTGTTTTCATTAAAAAAAGAGTAAAAGAATATGATTCTAAAAGGGCCTATATCAAGCACGACGAAAAGAATCCGTATTAATTGTGTTTTATCTGTGTGTAAAAAGTAAAGAATTAATATGTTAAACTAATGATGTATGGAAATGTTTTCTAACAGTGTCGTTAGAAGAAAGAATGCAGGTATGTATTATTATTTTGACAGTCAATCGAAGTTCATTAACTTTTTGAACCTATTAGAGACATGCAGATTACTGATAACACGAGTTTTGTGAAATAGTTCCTGGATGATACCAGGGAAATATCTTGAGTAAAAAAATTGCATGAAAATTATAGTTTAATTTTTATTTGCATTAATAATTCAAAATTATCCATAAACCTATTGGGAAAATTAATTGAAATACTTTACAAAAAATAACAAGTGTAGAATATTAATTTATATTAGCAGTGATTAATATTTCTGTAATTGATATCTTCTTCCTCAATTTTTGATTTTTTGTCTTTTCAAGCTTTCCGTCAGTCTCTAGATTACTTAATAAAGCTAGTATTGCTGAGTTTATTTTCAGTATTTTTTGTAAATGTGACTAATCTTGATTTTAATCAAAATGCCACTAATTCATTTCATAATTGGTTACGCTGTTTTTCTCAGGGTTTCGTGGGCTTTGTTGCATGTTTTGCTTAACTACGGGATACTTTCAGAGTTTTTCATATAAATATATATTTAGATATATAAATATATATATATATATATATATATATATATATATATATATATATATATATATATATATATTATTGTACTATCACAAAAAAAATATAATACATATAATCTCAGCCAGAGGCATCATCGGACCATTCTTCTTCGAGGAATCTGGTGCGACCAGTGACATTCACCAAGGAACGGTATGTTGAGGTCCTTAAAATCTTCAAGAGGGAGCTGCAGAAACTTGTTCCCGTCGCTTACGGAGAAGTTCTGGATCCAGAGAGATGGACTAAGCTCTCACACCTCAGACCTGGCCCGGAATTGGCTGAATGCTAACTTTGGTGGCCTTTTAATTAGTCTTAATTGGGCCTTTCACAGCACAGAACCTAGCCATACAGATTTCTTTCTCTGGGGTTACCTTAAAGACAGAGTGTACGAAGAGAGACCCGAGACTTTTACAGAACTCAAGGAACCTATCAGGGAGGAGATCAGAGCCATTAGTCAGTCGGTCCGTAAGGACGTCATGGACAACTCTCTGCTCTGCCTCAAGAAATGCACAGAGCTAAATTGAGGTCAACTCGAATAAAGAAGTATAGTCCAAAGACTCATGTTTTGATAGGATGTTTTTAAACACAATAAACTAGTTAGCACTAAAGTTTCATTCAATCCTTGCAGAAACTTAATAAATGAGGCCTATCAGCTATTAAGTTTTATTTTAAGCTAAAAAAGAAATTAAAATATATTTTTTACTTTTACAAGATGGTTTTGGAAGGGACATTAAGTTGATGATTTTCAGACTTTGCGATTAACCCACTCGCCACACAACCTACTGCAAACTCTTCTTGGTGCGCCCTTACCAACTTTGAAGTGGCAGAAATGCTTCTGCTATTTTGTATCCCGATCTTCCATCCTCTATTGCACCAGTGCCACGGGCCTGCCCTTCTTCTTGTACCTATCTTCACTCAGAAAAGAATTAGGCACTCTCAGAAGAAAATAACAAGAGAGAAGCTGAAATGATCAGTGAATATATAGACTATATTGTGAATTGGGTTTACTATGATAGTGTGTAGAGAGAACCTACACGAGACAAATGAATGCGCGAAATTCAAACCCATTGCTCATTGTACCCTTTCTAAATTGATTCTTAAATTATGTCTTTTTAGTAAGAGCAGTACGCGTCACGCCTTTGTCACATGTATGAATGTAATATTATTTTTCCAACTCACAGATATTTTGCGATTACTTTTTTTAATTCAATTTGCTTCAAGATAATTAATAAATCGAGAAAACCTGCTCATAGCCAATGCGATGAATTTCCTGAAATTGTTCTCTCATATTTTGAATAGTTAGGGCTGATAACCAATTTTGCTTGTAATTTTAAATACAAATTAGACAAACACTTTAAAAAATTTAACTAATAACACTTCAGCACAAATTATTATAATCTCTGTTTGAAATAGTCCCATCTCAAACTTACTTCTAGTGATAAATATAATTATGATCGAAATGATATTAATGAGATAAATTGACTCTTTCAATAGGTGAGTCAAATACTGAATAAAAAAGAAGTTCATCAGAACAATTTTTGTGTTTTCTGGACAAATGAGAGGAAAGTGTTTAGTTGATAGCAAATTCATTGCTACATGCTCTAAATGGGTATTTAATTTTAATCTTTTCCTGGATGTGACATTTTAAATGGGAAAGGAACACAGTTATTTAAACATCGTAAATAAAAGCTGTATCTAAGTTTGAAGATGTGCACCATTTTTTAATTTTTTATGTTCACTAACTATGTTCTCTGTATGAATGTGTTATGATGGCTTTAAAAGTTCGAACTGAACGGAAATAATCTAGGGGGTATCAATAAAAATTGATATTTTGTACTTTTTGTGAAATTTCATTTTATTGCCTAGTTCAGGACATAGTCTTCAGCTTTATATAATGTTTTCACTATTTGTTCGAATATAAAGCATTATTGACAACTTTGGAATCATAAAGTATCTGTTAGAAATATACTAATATTATAAATAAAATAAGAAAAAATAAAAACCAATGAATGAATCACCACCATGTCTTTTGTGGATAATCGAGAATTTTATTAAATCATTATTTAAAACAATAGTACTACACCTTTGTCAAAATTAGTTCAATAAAAAATACTTAAATGGCAATTAAAGTTAGATTATTAACCCCACTACATACAATTTTGCACCATTTTTATGATTGACTATATTATAACTTGATTGTTTAGTCTTTTATGAAAAATTTAAAACAAAGGGCATATATACTACGTATACACATACGAAAGAATCACAATCTTTAATTGGAAAGGTTATTATAAATTTAATCCTATTAGCATAATTGAATGTAAAACAAACTCTCGGGAATTTGAAGAAATTTAAAAAATTCGGGCTACCTTTAAAAAATGACTCGAGATTTTTGACCATCGATTTAGAAACATGTTTGTGTGTAGTCTCTTCAGGCCTAGGTTAAACTAACCACAAGGACAATGTCAAATAAAGATTGGGTTTATAGCTAAATAATATTGAGTAATTTATGGCATTTTAATTATTCAAGTTATGGTTGATTTACTTTGGAAAAATCCAATCCTATGGAGGTAAACCACTCACGGTGTTACGTATATAAGGGTTTTTTCGATAATTTCCTCCATATTCCATGAGTAAAAAACGCCAATTATTTAAAGTGGATTTTGAGTATTATTTTTCGTCAAGCAAACTGTGGTAAATGATATTATTTACAACCACATAAGGGCATGTTCAATGACTACCAAGTTTTGAATACTTGGCAATCAAGTTACGGCAGCTACCCTCCTACTAACGAGGTAAAAAGATGGCCATACTCTAATTATATCTATGTCGTTTCCTTCAATCAAAGTTTAATAGAAGAAATTTTCACGAATACGATCAATTTTGCGTCATTTTACGAGGCAAAATTTTATTATTTTCTAAGAAGTAACAACCCGTCCTGACACTACCAGGAGGGGGGTGCAAAGGGTGGCAACTGAGAAAGTTAGGGGAGGTCAAAATGACGCTCTCTTAAGTTCCAGTTCTATTTTTTTCAAACTAGGAAACGAAAACCAACGAGAGTAACAGTTCGTGCGGAATATAGGAGTCGTGCCATTGGTAAAAATAGGGTAAGTTAAACCTGTCAACGAGGCATTAAAACGGTGTACTTCCTGCATTTGGGAACGGGTTGGCGCGCAACTCTCCCAGAGTTGCCATCTTTCAGCTAACAACATAAGGATTTCGCGCCACCACCAGGTGGTCTTAACACACCAAGGACATATACCAGGAGGTAGAGTAACTTTATAAGATTTGCACCTTCTTTTTTATATCGGTGCCAGAAAGGACAATATATGTATTTCTTAGGAAAAGTGTTAAAAGCTGGACTGGTGCCAACTCTAAAAGCATGATTTTAATTCATACTCTTGCAGATAAATAAATATTCGCCTACTCTTTTTATCATTCGTGTTATCATTTTTTTTGCTTAAGAATTATTAAAATGGTTACTTTCTTCTCCTTGAGCTTGATTTGCTTTCATCATCTTTACTGGTCTGAGTTCTGTACTTGTTTTATATTATAAAATTTAATGGGCATTTGGAACATCATGTCTCACTCTCAATTTTATTTAGCAGTTTAATAGTGGTTTATGGTGAATATTATCGAAACTAAAGTAAGGTTTTAAATATTATAAACCATATTACACCGAAGGAATATTTCTCAGTGGGATGAGTTTTACAGAAGAATGAAAGAAGTAAGGTCGATTAATCTTAAAATTTGTTGTTTATTCAATATATTTTGTTTAAGGTGGGTTGCAATCATAAATAGTTGTTTATGCTTGCTTTCTATTGTTTTTGTTTTTCTCTTCAAATTCAAGTAACTTATAGGAGGAATAGAAAATGGGTAAAAAGGGTAATAAAACTCAATACAATGATTACTGATATAATGATGTACCGAAGGCCAACGCAATCGATTTATCTTTTATCTCTAGGAAAAGGTTGTGCGTAAAGAATTTTGCTAGAACTTTCAGCAGTTTTTTCCTTAATTTACATAGTGAATAATGTTAATTTCGCTTACCTATCATTTATATTTGGGTAAAGAATTGAAAACACACATATTTATTGTTACTTTGTCCAATGAATGCAAATAAAACTCTGTAATACATTTTCAATTGCTTATTAATTGCTTTTGATTCAACTGTGATAATATTATTTTAATTAGAAAATTTTTATTTGAATTTAATTAAAGTGAAGTTTATTTTAGGAAGAAGGTTGATTACAAAGAGTCTAATCATGAGAATTAAGTAAAATTAAGAAGAATTTTTTACAATAATTTTTCTGTAATGCGGAAAAATGATTAAAACTTTGTTAATCATGTTTACCTTTGTTATCTTTGTAAAGGTTGGATAAACTATAAATTTTATAATGTTTCAATTAAAGTTAATAATGTACTTGTAATACGAGTTTATCAATTGATCTTTGCTGTAGCTTAAAAAATAATTAATCTTTGAAAATCTAGCTATTAAATACCCTAGTGTAAATTTCCTTATCATCAAAAGAATGATTTTATTGAAATCAGACATTTTGCACCAATACTTTTTCTAATTTCAGTGGTTATAGCATAAAAGAATTACATTGTAAGATATATCTTTTCGACACAGTTTACTAATAAAGTAGCATAAAAATCTAAGCAAAACCTAAAAAAGACCAAAGATTAGAATTAAATGAATGAAAATGATACATTTTTAACAGTAAAAAATTGGACAATTACTACCATTGGACTTCAAAAGCTAAACAGAAATAGAAATTAACTAGAAATAGAACAAATAAGAATGTGAATCGTAAAATAATACATAAAGCATATCAAAACTCGTACACTTTAAAACTAGAGACGATTATTTTCAACATGTGAAATTCAACTATAATTTGGGTTGACCTAAATTGAAAAGGAGAATTACAAGATTACAATTACGAACCGTAACATTCGTAGTTTTGAGACTAACAAATAGTTGTAATATAAAAGGTGGGAAAATATGTGTAGGTTTTGATCTCGCAGAAGAAGTTGTAACGATTTAGTTATTTGTAAGCATGATATATGAAAAGAAATTGTTCTGTTAGTTAAAACTGAATATATTACAAAAAATTTATTATTTGCAATCATTTATATTATATTCACTATATTATACACCAAACTAGGAACATTTAGTAAGCATATTATCATTCACGTTTTACTTCTTTGACCAGAGCCGAAATTAAACATGGAGTTCCAAAAATAAAAAGCAATGGGTTCCTGTTCCTCCTATTACAGGGTGAGCAAAAAAAAAACGGGCCTGCACCCACCTTTTGTGATATATCCTCCATTTATTCACTAATCACCTATACTTTGCCAGACATAAAAGAAGCGACGGCTGTGAACACAACTAAAACTGAATAGGAGCTCCAGAAAAGAATATACTGGTCAAACATTACTAGAAGACAGGCTCGTTCAAGAAAATGCAGGACACTTTCGTGCATAAATTTAAATTTGAATAAGCCACTTTCAAAAGCAGAATTCAGGACTAAATGGACTACTTTGAGAACTATGGGACAGTAAAGAACCTCAATGCAGTCAGTTGAAACCGTCCATGCCATTCAGGACGCCAGAGGAAGCGTACAGTTGAACTGGTCGAAAGCATGATAGAGTAAGTTCAATAGAGTCCAAAACGCTCTGTGCGGAAACAAAGTCAGTCCCTCGGTATATCCCGTGAGACGTGCAGGAGAGTGCTAGTAATGGATGTAAAGGCCTACCTATACATAATGCATAGGAAGCAGACCTTTACAGCCTCAGACAAGGAGCAGAGAAAGATTAAGGCAGTCAAGATATTGAAGAAGATTCAGAAGACCCCAACTTTCCTTAACCTCCTTTGGATCTCAGATGAAGCACATTTCCATCTTGAAGGGAAGGTAAACTCGAAGATAAATACCTTCTGGGGGATCTCCAGACCAAACAAGGTAGCTTCCAAGCCCCTACACTTCCCTAAGGATACGGAATGGTTTTCAATCTCAGCCAGAGGCATCATCGGACCATTCTTCTTCGAGGAATCTGGCGCGACAGTTACAGTCACCAAGTAGCGGTAGGTTGAGCCCCTTAAAGCTTCAAGAGGGAGCTGCTGACCATGTTTTCTGCGCTTATTTGAAAGTTCTAGTTCCAACAAGATGGAGCAAGCTGATTTTGAGTATGCACCTCACAGCCCAGCCCAAAGCCCGCTAGATTTATTTCTCTGGGGCTACCTTAAAGACAGAGTGTATGTACGTAGGGAGACCCAAGACCATATCAGAACTCAAGGAAGTCATCAGGGAGGAGATCAGAGCTATTACTCAGTCGGTTTGTAAGGACGTCATGGACAACTTTGTGGTGCGCTTCAAGAAATGCACAGAGCTATATGGAGTCCATCTCGAACACGTGCTTTAGATTAAAGAAGAAAAGTCTAAACACTCTCATGTTTTGATATTATGTTTTTAAACACAATAAACTAGTTATCACCAAAGTTTCATTCAATCCTTGCAGAAAATTAAGAAATGAGGCCTATTGAAATTTGGGGCTCGTTTTGGGGGGATGACCCTCTATATCATCAATAAATTCACCCAATCACAATTTGGCTGTTTTTAGTAACTGCGATTGATCCACTCCTAAAAAAATCACCTAAACTGATTCCTTTCAATTCATTGATTTCATTTCTTACATTTTGTAATTGCTTCATGGCTTGGCTACTTTTAATATCGAGTCTTTGTATAACCCTGGAGCACTGCACGTGGGTATTATTTGCCCGAGGCTAGTGAGGTCATGGGCATTTCTCCTTTTTCACCCCAAGGCAGAAGACTGGGAGTCTGTTTAGTTTCAATCTAGTGAACGCTCTTATAGAGTGAGTGGGGCTACGACGGTCAACTCCTCTGCTTGGATTTCCCGCTAGACCCCTGTTTCTGTACTGTTTACCCTAGTTCAGTGCTAATTATAGTAAAACATACTGGGCAACCTGTACCCGAGTTTAATGGTGATAGCGTACAAAGAGAAGCTATAGTGATGGTGTAGTGATATATCTCTCTTTTTTCAGGCTGTAATTCTTATTTCGAGTGAATAATAGTGCCAACTTTTGCCTGAAATGGCGAAAAAACAAAACCTGAGTGGGCTGGAGATTGGTGAAATCCTCTTTACTCCAGATAGTGATGACGATAATGATTGTGTTGAAACTGATGTACTTTATGACAGTGAAGATGATAAAGAATATGTTCCAGAGCCACATAAAACGGCTGAAAAGTCAGACAATGTATCTGGAGAAGACGTTCCTCGCCGACCCAAGCAAACAAAGGCGGGTGATGGGAAGGCAAAGAGGCCTAGGCGTCTCCCCGTCAACTCTTGACTCCTACTTACGCCACGACAGCTGATAAGCCTACTGCTGGCCCATCATGTACAGTGTACCCTGCTGTGTTATCAGGCTCTGATGACCCTGACGACCCTTAATCTGCTGCTGCTGTTGCTGCTGTTCCTGCTGCTACCGCTCCTGCTGCTGCTCATGCTGCACCTGCTGCAACCCCTGCTGCTCGCCAACGACAAGGTCAAGGACGTATAGAAAATGGAAAGTTGCTAGTGACTTTTAATCATGCAACAGTAAAAAGCCGCTCAAGTTATGTATGGCACACAAGGCCGAAATGTTGTGGCATCAATTAGGCCAGGTCCCACACAATCAGCTACTGCCACCATACGTGAAGAGTGTTTTCGACTGTTTGTAACTAATGTCTTGCTGAATCTGAGTGTGTAGTTCACCAACAGGAGACAGACAGCGACTGTACAACAAACAAGAGCAGCATAGATACGTGCCCTGCTAGGTGTCCTTATACTCAGTGATTAGAGACAAAGATAAGATAACCACCTGAATACTAAGGTGTTGTGGTGCCCTGTGGCAGCAATGAGTGAGGTGCGTTTTTGCTTCCTGCTATAATGCCTCCGGTTTGACAAAATAGCTACACGGGAGCAGAGGCAGGCCATTGACAAATTCGCCCCAGTCAGGGCTGTATGGAACATGTTTATGGTCTGCTGTGAGGACAACTACACACACCACGAAAATCTCACATTAGATGGGCAATTGCTGGCTTTTAGGGGTAAGTGCTCTTTTAGGATGTATGTATTTCCAAAATAGGCTAGCAAAATAGGATACAAATTGTAATAGTGAACGATGTGGAAAGTAAATAAATGTTGCAAGGTATTTTTCTCTACCTAGGGAAAGAGAGGACAACATCAAGACATGGATTCAAACTCGGCCACATGTTCACAGAAGACCTAACATACCTCTACCGCTTAAACAACAAAAACAACATCACCGACAACTGGTTTACGTCTGTGCCTCTCATACAGGTATATGCTCAGTAAATGGCTGACAGTAGTGGAGGCCTTGAGGGCGAACAAGGAAGAAATCCCTTAGGGAATGAGGCAGAAGGACACCCGCACACTTGGCAGCTCAGCATTCCTATTCACGAAAGATATGAAACTCGTTTCATATATCCATAGAACACAGACAAGCAAGAGAAATGTACTCCTGCTGGGAACTATGTACTCACAGTTAACGGTGGATAATGTCAGTGGGAAGCCAAAGATTATTGACTTCTATAATGCAACAAAATGAGGAGATGACACGTTTGACTAGATGTGTGCAACTTATAACTGCAGCAGAAATACAAATAGATGGCTATTGTGTGTGTTCTTTTGGATGCTGAATGCGAGGGGCATGAATTCGTGAATCATTTACCAGCGCCACACTGCCAGAATAGGATGCATCGTTATGCAGAGACGGAAGTACATGCACGAATTGGCCCTGAAACCCATTAGGCTCTCCGCTGAGGAACGACTCAAAACCCCAACACAGAATCGACAGGTAAAGCTGGTCGTCAGACACGTGTACGGCTACAAGTACAGAAGCATCCTCAGGTGAGATTAGGGAGCCCATGGTGCGGTGCAGCAAGTGTCAGTCAAATGCAGACTTGAAGACACGCTTCAGGTGTCACAGCTGCCGCTAACTTGTCTTTCCGAGTCACTAATTCCCTTACTGCTGTAATTGTGCCTGAGGCTGAGGTATGTAATAAACATGAAATGCGTTTTTTTCGTTTGGTTTTGTGCAAATGTATTAGATTTATATAAATATCTAAAAACATTAGGTTCATTTTATTAGCTACCACAATCTCATACCAATACATAGTGGAAAATAATGAAAAATTTCCATATCAGTTAGAGGACGTTGCAAGGGATAGACACCAATGGGAAGGCTTGGTGTGAGCGGCCTCTATTGTATCTTAGTAGTCATTTACAGGTGGTTTAAAGGGGTTTCATAACAGAAAAGCACATTATATTGAACAATTAGTAATTTTGGGTGCACCAAAAAAGGATGTTGTTCCCACTCTCTTCCATACAGTTTGTGCATCGTCAGTGTCATGGAGAGGCCCTGGGAGCAGAGCCTGACATCCTTGGCGACCTGTGCAAACGTTTGCCCGAATTCTATTGGGTGTTTTTTTTGGTGAATTTTTCGCTAAAATTATTGAAAAAATTTCACTTTTGACTATTATTATTGTATTTTTATAATATAACTTTCTTAAAGTAAGTACGGATTTTTATTAGTTTAATTAGCATTTATATGCTTTATAGTTAGTCTGTACATGATAAGATTAATAAATTTGCATATTTACTATTTTTATTTTATTTTTCAAAATCGGGAATAATATACCCGAGTTCAGTGACTGTGTTACATCGAAATTTGTTCAGTGCTCCAGGGTTAAGAACGTATCCATTGATGAAATATCCAATATCATTATTACTCAACTTTCTAGATCCACTTTGGGCAAAAGGTTCTTTGCACAAAGCTTATGGGGTCTTAAGTTGTTTATTTATTTACATGTGCGAATTGGATTACTCACTACATTGATCTAGCCAACTCTCCACTACAACTAAGAAATTCAGTGCTCCAGGGTCAAGAACGTATCCATTGATGAAATATCCAATATCATTATTACTCCACTTACTAGATCCACTTTTACAGCCCTTAGCCTGTGCAAAAGGTTCTTTGCACAAAGCTTATGGGGTCTTCAGTTGTTTATTTATTTACATGTGCGAATTGGTTTACTCACTACATTGATCTAGCCAACTTACAACTACAATTGAGAAATACAAAGCAATGAGGGATTTCATATAGAACTGGCAGTCCAATATCTACATCGGAGCGCTCTTCTGTCCGTTTACATATTGCTGAAAGTGGTCACTCCAATATTAGCAGTATTATTCTGCAATTCATATAGCATCCAGCTCTCTAGAATTAAAATTACTTTAATCTCTTTAAAGCAAAAGATTTTGCCCAAAATTAAATAACAACATCTAAGAAATCAAATTAATTACCCAGAGAACAAAGCTTTCAAACAACCAACTTACTGAGATTCTATGTAATACAATTTTCTCCAAACAATTCCTCTCAAAACTCCAAATAATCTTGTATAATCTTGTAATTTTCTTTTGTCTTTTAAGGACATCCCAACTTTTATTAGAAGGCGTAAACTAAAAAAGCTTAACACGATTATCTACACTAACCATATAGAATTCAAATAAAAGTTAATGTTCCAAATGCATATGGTGATGAGGAAAAAAAAGTAAAGTGAATCGATTTCGCATTAATTGTTATAATATAAAACAAGTACAGAACTCAGACCAGTAAAGATGATGAAAGCCAATCAAGACTCAAGGAGAACAAAATTAACCATTTTAATAATCTTAAGCAGGAAAAATGATGACACAAATGATAATAAGAGTATGAATTAAAATCATGCTTTTACAGTTGGCACCAGTCCAGCTTTTAACACTTTTCCTAAGAAATAAATATATTGTCTTTTCTGGCACCAATATAAAAAAGAAGGTGCAAATCTTATAAAGTTACTCTACCTCCTGTTATATATCCTTGGTGTGTTAAGACCACCTGGTGGTGGCACGAAATCCTTATGTTGTTAGCTGGAAGATGGCAACTTTGGGAGAGTTGCGCGCCAACTCGTTCCCAAATGCATGAAGTACAGCGTTTTCAATGCCTCGTCCATAGGTTAAACTTACCCTATTTTTACCAATGGCACGACTCCTATATTCCTCGCGAACTGTTACACTCGTTGGTTTTAGGTTCCTAGTTTGAAAAATAATGGAACTGGAACTTAAGAGAGCGTCATTTTGACCTCCGCTAACTTTTCCAGTTGCCACCCTTTGCACCCCTTCTTGGCAGTGTCACGACGGGTTGTCACTTCTTAGAAAATAATAAAATTTTGCCTCGTAAAATGACGCAAAATTGATCGTATTCGTAAAAATTTCTTCTATTAAACTTTGATTGGAGGAACCGACATAGATATAATTAGAGTATGGCCATCTTTTTACCTCGTTAGTAGGAGGGTAGCTGCCGTAACTTGATTACCAGTATTAAAAATTTGGTAGTCATTGAACATGCCCTTATGTGGTTGTAAATAATATCATTTACCACAGTTTGCTTAACGCAAAATAATACTCGAAATCCACTTTAAATAATTGGCGTTTTTTACTTTTTGAAAAGGGAGGAAATTATCGAAAAAACCCTTATATACGTAACACCGTGAGTGGTTTACCTACATAGGATCTTATTTTTTTCAAAGGAAATCAACCTTTACTTGAATAATCAAATGCCATAAGTTACTCAATATTATTTGGCTATAAACCCAATCTTTTTGTGACATTGTCCTTGTGGTTAGTTCAACCTAGGCCTGAAGAGACTACAGAGGAGAGGGGCTGGCTGTTTGTGCGAGTGTTAGGACAAGTTATGACAAGTCAGGACCTGCAGCGGCACGCTCCTGCCTTGTCTATTTAAGAAAGAGTAGCCGAAAACAAGATTGTTAGTCACAAATATTTCAACAATTGAGAAGGTTGAGCACCGCGCAATGATCAAATTTTTGACCAAGTAAGGCAAGAATGCAAAAGAGATCCATAAATGCATGGTTGCAGTGTACACCGACACCGCCCCTTCCTATGCAACCATTGCTCGCTGGAATAAGGAGTGCCTTAAAGATGACCCCCGTCCAGGACGCCCGTCAGACGCGACCAACGAGGACAATGTGGCCCGTGTGGAGAGGATGATCCTCGAAGATCGATGGGTGGATGGCAAGGAAATCGTGCGAAAACTTGGAATATCACATAAAAGTATTATCAACATCATCCACGAAAATTTGGCCATGACCAAATTAAGTCCCTAGAAACCTTATGCCCCATGATAGACTTCAACCTCGACAAAGTTCGGAGCAGCTGCTGCTCCCGTACAACCAAGACCCGGTGGGATTCGAGTAACGCATAGTGACAGGTGATGAAACGTGGGTCCATCATTGGGATCCTGACACAGCTCGAAAGCATGGCCTGGAAGCACAGGGGCTCTCCGACCCCCATCAAATACCGGACCAAACTTTTAGCCGGGAAGATCATGGCCACCATCTTTTGGAATTCAGAGGGAGTGTTGATGGTGGACTATGCGCCTCATGGAAGGACCATCACAGGCCAATATTACGCCGAGGAACTGGCTGGGTTGAAAAAGTGCATCCGTCAGAAGCGGCGTGGCAAGTTGACACGCAGTGTCCCGCTCCTCCATGACAATAACCCTGTCCACAAGGCCAGAGTTGCACAAGCTTCCAAGCATGAGTGCGACTTCGAGGAGCTCAACCATCTCCCCTACAGTCAAGATCTGGCCCCTGGCGACTACTTTTTATTCCGCCAGCTCAAGGCTGCACTGCGTGGATGCCGGTTTGGGGACGATCAAGATGTCTCGCTCGCCGGCCAGGAGTGGATCGTACAGCAGTCGGGATATTTCTGGTTGTCGGGAATTCGAAGTCTTGGGGACAAGTAGGGCAAGTGGATTAAAGTCGGGGTAGTTATATTGAAAAATAATAAGACATTTTTCCTCATATCTCGTTTCCTTATATCCGAAGTGCAAAACTTATTGCCTGCCCCTCGTATATACCGAAAGTTGGATTTAACATTTAATTATGCTAATAGGATTAAATTTATAATAACCTTCCCAATTAAAGATTGTTATTCCTTCATATGTGTATACGTAGTATATATGCCCTTTGTTTTAATTTTTTTCTAAAAGACTAAACAATCAAGTTATAATATAGTCAATCAGAAAAATGGTGCAAACTTGTATGTACTGGGGTCAATAATCTTATTTTAATCGCCATTTAAGTATTTTTTATGGAACCAATTTTGACAAAGGTGTAGTACTATTGTTTTAAATAATGATTTGATAAAATTCTCTTTTATCCACAATAACCATGGTGGTGATTCATTCATTGGTTTTTATTTTTTCTTAATTTATCTATAATATTAGTCTATTTTTTATAGATACCTTATGATTCTGAAGTTGTTAATAATGCTTTATATTCGAACAATATAGTGAATATATTATGTATAGTTAAAGACTCTCTGCTGACGTAGGCGATAAAATTAGTAGACTCATTTTGCATATGAAATTTTACAAAAAAGTACAAATTTTCAATTTTTATTGCTACCTTTAAATTATTTCCGTTCATTTCGAAATTTTGAAGCCCTCATAACACATTCATTCAGACAACATAGTTAGTGAACATAAAAAATCTAAAACTGGTGTACATCTTAAAAACTTAGATACAGCTTTTCTTTACGATGTTCAAATAACTGCGTTCCTTTCCCACTTGAAATGTTACATCCAGGAAAAGATTAAAATAAAATACCCATTTGGAGCATGTAGCAATGAATTTGCTATCAACTAAACACTTTCCTCTCATTTGTCCAGAAAACACAAAAATTGTTCTGATGAACTTCTTTTTTATTCAGTATTTGACTCACCTATTGAAAGAGTCAATTTATCTCATTAATATCATTTCGATCATAATTATATTTATCACTAGAAGTAATTTTGAGATTGGACTATTTCAAACAGAGATTATAATAATTTGTGCTGCAGGGTTATTAGTTAAATTATTTAAAGATTTTGGGTAGTTTGTATTTAAAATTACAAGCAAAATTGGTTATCAGCCCTAACTATTCAAAATATGAGAGAACAATTTCAGGAAATTCATCGCATTGGCTATGAGCAGGTTTTCTCGATTTATTAATTATCTTGAAGCAAATTGAATTAAAAAAAGTAATCGCAAAATATCTGTGAGTTGGAAAAATAATATTACATTCATACATGTGACAAAGGCGTGACGCGTACTGCTCTTACTAAAAAGACATAATTTAAGAATCAATTTAGAAAGGGTACAATGAGCAATGGGTTTGAATTTCGCGCATTCATTTGTCTCGTGTAGGTTCTCTCTACACACTATCATAGTAAACCCAATTCACAATATAGTCTATATATTCACTGATCATTTCAGCTTCTCTCTTGTTATTTTCTTCTGAGAGTGCCTAATTCTTTTCTGAGTGAAGATAGGTACAAGAAGAAGGGCAGGCCCGTGGCACTGGTGCAATAGAGGATGGAAGATCGGGATACAAAATAGCAGAAGCATTTCTGCCACTTCAAAGTTGGTAAGGGCGCACCAAGAAGAGTTTGCAGTAGGTTGTGTGGCGAGTGGGTTAATCGCAAAGTCTGAAAATCATCAACTTAATGTCCCTTCCAAAACCATCTTGTAAAAGTAAAAAATATATTTTAATTTCTTTTTTAGCTTAAAATAAAACTTAATAGCTGATAGGCCTCATTTATTAAGTTTCTGCAAGGATTGAATGAAACTTTAGTGCTAACTAGTTTATTGTGTTTGAAAACATCCTATCGAAACATGAGTCTTTGGACTATTCTTCTTTATTCTAGAGCACGTGTTCGAGTTGACCTCAATTTAGCTCTGTGCATTTCTTGAGGCAGAGCAGAGAGTTGTCCATGACGTCCTTACGGACCGACTGACTAATGGCTCTGATCTCCTCCCTGATAGGTTCCTTGAGTTCTGTAAAAGTCTCGGGTCTCTCTGCATACACTCTGCTTTTAAGGTAACCCCAGAGAAAGAAATCTGTATGGCTAAGTTCTGTGCTGTGAGGGGCCTACTTAAGACTAATCAAAAGGCCACCAAAGTTAGCATTCAGCCAATTCCGGGCAAGGTCTGAGGTGTGAGAGCTTAGTCCATCTCTCTGGATCCAGAACTTCTCCATAAGCGACAGGAACAAGTTCTGCAGCTCCCTCTTGAAGATTTTAAGGACCTTAACATACCGTTTCTTGGTGAATGTCACTGGTCGCACCAGATTCCTCGAAGAAGAATGGTCCGATGATGCCTCTGGCTGAGATTATATGTATTATATTTTTTTGTGATAGTACAATAATATATATATATATATATATATATATATATATATATATATATATATATATATATATATATATATATATATATTAATATATCTAAATATATATTTATATGAAAAACTCTGAAAGTATCCCGTAGTTAAGCAAAACATGCAACAAAGCCCACAAAGAAACCCTGAGAAAAACAGCGTAACCAATTATGAAATGAATTAGTGGCATTTTGATTAAAATCAAGATTAGTCACATTTACAAAAAATACTGAAAATAAATTCAGCAATACTAGCTTTATTAAGTAATCTAGAGACTGACGGAAAGCTTGAAAAGACAAAAAATCAAAAATTGAGGAAGAAGATATCAATTACAGAAATATTAATCACTGCTAATATAAATTAATATTCTACACGTGTTATTTTTTGTAAAGTATTTTAATTAATTTTCCCAATAGGTTTATGGATAATTTTGAATTATTAATGCAAATAAAAATTAAACTATAATTTTCCTGCAATTTTTTCACTCAAGATATTTCCCTGGTATCAACCAGGAACTATTTCACAAAACTCGTGTTATCAGTAATCTGCATGTCTCTAATAGGTTCAAAAAGTTAATGAACTTCGATTGACTGTCAAAATAATAATACATACCCGCATTCTTTCTTTTTACGACACTGTTAGAAAACATTTCCATACATCATTTGTTTAACATATTAATTCTTTACTTTTTACACACAGATAAAACACAATTAATACGGATTCTTTTCGTCGTGCTTGATATAGGCCCTTTTAGAATCATATTCTTTTACTCTTTTTTTAATGAAAACAAATTCTAAAGTATTAAAATGGGTGAATTAATTGGGTGGCGGTGAAAAGTTTTCTACATAAGTATTTGATTGATATAATAAATAAATAATTGTAAATTTAAGGAGTTTTGTAGGGTTATCTAAACAAATTTGCGTTGAACCTATGAGTCTTTTACTTGTTTCTGTGAGTGGGGTTGACCCCTCATTGACGCATATGTGTTTTACTCAGCGCAGACATTTCAGTATCTAGGGGAAGCATAATTAGTCTCATTGTCTTAAAACTACAAAAACATGCATTTTCATTTTCATTTTTATAGATAGTGTTTTATTGTTATTTCTACAGTAGCAGACTGTTTTATAAAATAAAAGGACATGGAATGACGCTGTATAAAATGCAGTGTATTTTAAGCTGCATGGCTGCCAGTAAATTAATGTGCTTTTTAGCGTCCAATATTAGAGTGAGCTTGGGAGTCAACCATTACTTTATATTCATTTGGTTCAAATTAGTAATTCTAACATAGACTCGTTTATTCATAGATGTCTAGTTTGTATTTAAGATTTCACTTTTTTATGCTATAATTAAAGATATATTTTGGTGATGAGTATTAAATACAATTCTCGAAATGCTGCATATGGCACTAGATATCCTAAAGATTAAATAACGTAAAATAATATGGCACTCTTACAGAAAACGTAATAAAGAAGTTAATGAACTACGTGACCAACCTACGTACACCAACTCGGCACTTACAATACCACGACAGCGTATATACCTAATTAATTTAGTTGTACCTTACATAATATTAATTAAGGTTTGTTTGTATGTATATGTGGATGTAAATATGGGGGGGAGGTTTGACTTTTTAACTTATGTATGTTTTCCATGTTTTCAATCTATATAAATTCTGAAATCATGATTTAAATATAGTTTGCATGTTCTCATATTTTCAGAAATTTCCCCAGCTTAATAAAAGGTCGCTATTATTGTTAATTTTAGTTTTTAATGAGAATTTTAATTACAGAGAAAATTTTGTTGTCTTCTCCTATAAAGTCAATTTTGACTCTAATTGAAATTTAATTATATCCAATTACGAAGAGGCTGAAATATTTTAAGAAAATATGAATGCAAAAAGAGATTAAAAATATAAAGGTCACACAGACCAATTTATTTCATATCTTTATATAGATAATCCAATGCTATAAAATTGTTTTTCTCATTTATTAAATAAAAGGAGACTAGCAGAAAAAATATATATGCTCTATGAATTGTGCCCTAATTTTATTCGTCATTTTAGTTAGTTGGTTTAGTTTGATGTCATGTATAGAAACACAAATTATATTTAAATAGACAGGCTGAACACCAATAGCTACATAGGTATTCTGATGGAGGTGTTAAAGATCTGGATTAATGAGATAGATGCAGGGAGGTATTATGTGTGGAAGAAATATTCTGCCTCGTTTCACACTAGCCTGAATCCACAAAACTAGCAGTCGGACAATTTTCTTGATCAGAGTGCACATTACATTTGGTCTCATAACTCGACTGACTGCACAACTCCCTTTCCTCGAGTTCTTTGTGTAAGGCGCGGTGGAAAACAATAAACAAATCCAGCTGGAAGAATAAGTATAAACTGAGGGCCATGATTACCGGGGTCTTGAACGGCCTAAAACGAAAGATAGCGACAGAAAGACTAGCCAGTTCCGGGATCAATGAGAGACTGTCATCCAAGTCACAGTATTAGGGACATAGAGTATGAATGACAGATCATGTCATGAAGACAAACCCACCCAAATTTAACGAATATATCTTAAATATAAACATATTTTTTGCTGAGACTCTCATCATGAGAATACCATCCTTTTCATGCATTTGGGACCTCTTGGTATAGTTAAACTTCTTTATCTCTCTAAATCTGTTTCAGTACACAGCTACACGCATTGAAATACGCCTGAACTAGTCTTCTCATTATTGTCGATGCATCGCCTAACTATAAATGACCCCTCAAAAGCTATATCTCAACAGTTATTCAATCTGTTTTTCTTCTCCTCTCTTTGCACACAATATTATAAAACACTAGACCACCAAAGACTTATCAATTAAGAAATTAAACATATCAAGGGGTCTCAAAACTCCTCTTTTCCAGTTAGATTGTCATAAACTAGGCTGACCTCAAATAGATTCTAATGTTTCTCTCCGATCATCTCCTCTTGCTTCAACATCAATGTGCCCCCTTCACCACTTCTACGCGCGTGGAATTGGGTCCCGCTTTTATCACCCACTATTTGGAAACTTGCAAGCGAGCGCGGCTTTTAGTTGCTCGTGTTCGTGGCTCAGAAAGATATTCTGTCTCTATAGCCCACTCTTATACAGCTTATTGCTACACTCCTCTCCTAAATTCTGCCTGTAAGAGTCAGACCTACAACATCCTTCCGGAAAACAAAGGCTATCCACAAACCTTGTTCAAGATACTAGAAAATCTCTCTATCCCTCTGAAATCGTTGTCCAATTTGCTTCTAGCCCGTCATCAATTTTTTATCTTCTTATTCAATTAGATAGCCTATATCGCTTCTGGCTTACCCACTGCTTTTTTTCTTTGTAACTCGGTGTTTCTTTGGTCACCTAAACATACTCCTCTCTCTCCAATGCTCGCTAAGGACGCGATTTCAACCATTCTCTCATCAAAACAGACATTTTTTCCTTCGAGACATTCTTTTCAAGGCATCATTTTCTGTCTCCCTCCCTTACCTCTCTGATATGTTCAATATCTCCCTCCCGTCTCAGATAGTGACAACAAACTTTAAACATGCTGATATTTTCCCTATCCTAAAGAAAGCAAATCTGAACCCAAAGGAACCTGAAGGTCACCTTCCAATATCTCAACTCTCCTTACTCTCTAAATTCCGCTAAAGCGTTGTATCAGCTCGGATCCTAGATCACTTGTTCGTTTCAAACGTCGAGGAAATTGTTAAATATGGTGCAAGGCAGGACACAACAATGAATCGCATCTACTATTGGCTATGCAGCCGCCGCTGTCCAGCCTTCAATTTTGGTACTTCTGGACATGTTAGTCTGTTCTACAGTTTTTCCGTTTTCTAGCTAGTTTAGAGGAGACTCACTTCAATAGACTATGCGGAAAAATTCTAAATTATTTGTCTGATTTATTTCTCGTTCTCTGTAGAGGCTTGAAATGGAAAGGGCCCTTACTAGAAAATTTCTTTTTCTTAAAATTTCGCATTGCTGAAAGAAAGAGAATTCTTATTATACGTGTAAATCACGAGATTAATGCTTAAACTATTTATTTTCACCAAAATCTTTAATTTGATTGCAATTTATGTATTTAAAATTACATAAGATATTAGTAAGTATATAGTGAGTGATATGAAAAAGAAATTAAATCGATTTAGAGCAAAATCACTTAAGCCAACCAAAGTGTGATTTTGACCCATAGAATTAATATAATACAGCCACGGCTAAGGTTTTCATACACTTCGAAAATTTTAGGAAATTAGCTAAATACAGGATTGTACAGTTTATATTTTTGTATATTAATATCTATATAACAGTAAGAGTAGGAAGATTTTTAAAAAGTTGTAGGCGTGCTTGAACTATTTAAAAATCAATCCCAACTTCTTATTTGATCATAGAAAAAGATACCAATAAAAGACAAAGTTAAAATATGCGGTATATTCATTTTATCATTCAAGTAAAAGGGATTCTTTTATTTTTAAAGAGTATATTGTCCTAAGCTTTCTTTTTGCTATGTCAACCGATGCGTCCTTTTCACACAACTTGATAACTATTATGATTGAATACCTTATTGATAGGAAACATCACATACAAACTTATTATTGAATGGGGACGGGGCATTGGGTCGATTCCTTTCTTCCAGTACTTACCCATTTAAGCAACAAAGTATTGTCATTGTCAGACAAAAGATATTGATGCAACAAATAATAACCAGAACTTGTTAACTACAAATCATTCAGGCAGAGAGAATTCTAACATGTTTTTGTGTTTTTGTTATGGATATTTTCCTATGTAAATTAAAATAATTTAAGTTTTTAGATATTTACTAATTACAAGAAAAAGGGATCATCAATAATCTTTTACCAGCATCTTAAATTTTTTAAGCTTGGGGTAAAACGACAATTGCCCTCGATAAATATCAAGAAGATTTAAGGAGTTCGTAACGTAGAAAAATGTTTCAGGCGCTACAATTTTAATTAAACAAATAAATAAATAACTAAAACTTTTATAAGAATAAAATATACATAAAACTTTAATAATTTTACCCCAATTTTTAAAATCAACATTTTTTATAGATATATTTGTGCCTAAATTTTATCAAATAAGTTATTAGTAAATTAATTTTATAATGCTACTTCCATGTTTTTGTCCAAGAGAGTAAGAAAAAGGCTTATTTTTGGAATAAACACACAAAAAAGAAGCCAGTTGCTGTTAAAAGCATAGCTTAGGAAGGTGAGTGAGTTGCCGAGAAGAAAAATATTTTCTTTCCTCTTACGCTTTTACAAAAATATTCTACTAAAATTCACCATCTTTCCAAAATATCCAAAGCAAATTCAAAAATTATTTATTTTCACTTGCACATTACTATATATTTTCGTTTAATATTGAGTGTGATAATCAGAACTAAAACCATTTTAGATCAAGCTTCATTTCCATTCTGCTATTAGTTTAAAGGTTTATGTTACATATATGATTAGTGTTACGCAAATTTCCGTTTAAAAATTCAATTTTCTAGGTTCATGTTAAATATTTCTCATTCAATTTTTCTATTTTTGTGAGTAATTAATATCAATATAGGTGTATTAATTATTCGTGGAGAAGCAATACATAAAGAAAAATGTGATTGTTTGCTTCTGAGTGTTTTCATTTAAGTATAATCGAAGTTGAATTGATAATTAATATTTTTTCAGCAATGGATCCTATCTGTCATATGATCAGGTAGTCTTTCCAGACCTTGGCTAACCTCCATTGATCTGGGGGAAGGAGGCGGTGAGCAAATATAGGGACTCTCTCCCTTTTAGGTACGTGGGGATTAAAGACGAGTAGAAATTCTAATATTGGCCGACTTGGATATTATTACACCAGGCTTCGGGTAGTTATAGCATATAAACAAGGGATACAAAATAAACTTTAATACTATGCAAACTACGGCAAATAAAAATTGAAATGAATTTACAAATCATGATATTGTCTGAGCCGCACGAGGTACAATGATTAACGGAGAGTGATCAGGGGGAGACTACAAAGTGAGCCTTGCGGTCGGAAAGCGTTACGCCTCTTCGACGATGAAAAATAAAATATAATGTCTTACGCTTTTCTGGAGGAGACCTCGAGTAGTCACTTGGCGGAGTATTCATCTCGAAAATGCGTAGCTAAGCGCACTATTCTTGACTGAGTCCTTCGTCCTTGACCTGCGTTTTTCCGAATAATGCTTCTGCCTGCGAGTCCCAAGGGTGCCGGTTGTGGCACCCTAAGGTGCCGGAATCGTCCTTGTAGAATGCTTAGAGAATACTCATTTGATCATTCATGGGCTGGGGAGTATATACGACTTCGCTGAAAGCTCTATTATTTGCCGACGTAAACGATTTCGACTCTGCCTTCAAAGACACGGCGGTGATGTTTTTTTGCGCCATATCACTAAATGGTTCCTGGCTCCAGTCTGACTTCGATATCGCTCCGGAAGTTTACCGAAAGGTTCCCATGGAATTTTCCTTGTCCGTGAGATACTCCTTTTCTCTTTATTTGCGTGACTTGCTTTCTCTCTCTCTCTCTCTCTTTCTCTCTCTCTGACACTCTGTATATACTCTTTATTCGTTAAAATAATCAAAATTATTATATATGTAATTAATCTTCTATGTGTATTCGCAGAAATTAAAACACTCAGCTTTTTTACTTTATCCGAAATCAACTTTGTTCTTTTCGATTAGTGGTCTTAAACTTATTCACTTTTTGGAGCAATGAAAATTGAATAAATAGTTCTGAATACATATCAAGGGAACTTCAAAACACAATAATATTAACATTATTATTTTGTTTTCTAAGATATTATTGCCCCAATACACACCGCTCATGTTGTTAATAACATTGAACTGAGCTACAACCTCCAGATCTTAATATAATTTACGTTCACATCAAAATGGGTGAGGGACCTTCATAAGTGGAGATTTAGTATCCTTCTTATTTCGGCTCCTATTTCTCCCGCTTGGCAGAATTCCGTTCGAATTGAATGTTTATCTTAGGATGTTTTTCTTGTATATGGATGGCTTCTAGGAAAAGTAGTCGTCAACACTTTAAATACTAAACAGAATGACAAGATTATGATAAAATCCTGGCCTATGCATGAATGCAGAAGGTGAATTCCCGAACTATACAAGAAAAGTGTAATTAACGCTTATATTAAGCGTGCCTTCACCCATTACCATACTTGGAAGTATACACACAATAAGATTGAGAGAGAAAACCAAGTACTCGTTAACAATGAATTCTGAAACAACAATGTACATGTCGCCATCAATATGAAAACCGATCAATTTCACTCCACAGATCAGCACGATCAATTAAGAATACAAATACACACAAAACAAATCGTAACGTCAGGTTATCAAACTAAACGCAGAGCCAGCCTCATCATGAAAAAAAAAATCATAAACCCATACCGAATCTAAACAAAGAACCCATCTGATATGAGTATAAATGCAACCAAGGAGAATGTCAGGTCCTCCCCCACTAATATATTGGAATGAAAGAAACCAAAAATGAGAGCAAATTTATATGGATATTTTATATATAAATCACGAAAATAACCTTTGACGCTTTCTGCGAACTTCCAGTTTCTCGTAAATTACCATCTCACTTAGGATAACTAGATTGATGGTTCCGTATGGAATGAATGCAAATAGGATTAGATCGAAACTGACACTTCTAAAAGTTATAAACGAATTTGGATATCATTTTAATGGGATGTTCCTAAGGTATTTGGTAACATAACGTAGGTAATTTATGAAAGTATACTCAATATATTTTTAGTTATATCGGTCTAAATCCGTTGCAATTATTACGTAACGCTTGGTAATTTTGTAACTTACTATAAATCCATCATATTTTTACTTTTTATTTAAATATTTATTGTTGTTACTATATATATTATTTTTCACATACTACTGTGTTTTTTCTTTACAGGAGACAGAAAATGCAAAGAGAATGCAAAAATTTCCCAAACAGTTTTTGTTATATATTTGGATCAGTTACATTAAGACAATACAAGAGAGAGTGACTAAACATGTAAAGAAACTTTCTGGGCTGTACTTTGGATGTAAAGTGGATGACCAGGACAAACCTGGGCACCTCACATATGTTGCGTCAGGTGTATAAGTTCCCTCTCTGCTTGGATGAAAAGCAAAGGGCCTGGCCTCATGTTTATCGTAGCAATGATCTGGAGGGAACCAAAGGATCATTCAACCGATTGCTACTTCTGCTTAACAGATATTAAAGGAGGGTATTTGAATGTATTTTCTTTCCTGGTGTTTAATCTATTTTCAAAAGATGTATCAATTAAAGAGATCAAAATAAATACTATTTTGTACTTTCCCTATTTGTGCAAGTGATCACAGCCAGTAATCTCCATTTTTAGTCTGATTTTATTTTTATTCACTGCAATTCGCAACAGGAAGGCAAGAATCTATCACCTTGACACCACTGCATATAAAATTAGGCCTAATGAAGCAATTTACCAAAGCACAGCCCCATAACAAGCCATTTTTCCAGTACCTCAAAGCGACCTTCCACAAAATAATTGACATCAAGATTTAAAACAGCACATAAGTAGGCCCTCAGTTTCGTCAACTTATAGATGTTGAAGACTTCGAAGCAAAAAAGATGAAACTCAGCTAGCGACAATAGATGTATTCAAAGATATATGCAAAGGATTTCTATGAAAGCACGAGCGAGAGCGTATAGTGGAGAACCTAATCAAGTGCTACGAAGATCTTGGATGTAATGCATATGTCACTCAAGATACACTTTCTTCATTCTCATCTGTCCTTCCTCCCAAAGGATGCAGAAGATGTGAGTGATGGACATAGAGAGAGGTTTCATAAAGATATAGCGTCGAAGGAAAACAAGTGCAAGGGAAAATTAAGCCCTGCTATGCTGGCTGACTTCTGCTGAAACCTGAAGCGTGACACACTTGAGACGTCTTACAAACGAAGAAGTAAATAATAAATGTGGGTTAATTCATTATATAATGCGAAATGCATTCATGGTATCATGGAAATCAGTCATCAATTGCATAATATTTAAATCAGTAATTTTAAAGAAATTTTTTTCTTAAAAACTGAAATTTGTCATACATTGTCATCAATAATAATGACAAACCACATAAGCAACGCCCCCCCCTACTCAAAACCCACACAAGTCAAAACAATGGAACTGTTCTCAATAGAAAAATATTAGAAGAAAACACCAGATCATCGAAAACTACTTTACTTAGAAGCCATCTATAGACAAGAAAAAAAAACTAAGCTAGACATTCTATTTAACTCAAACGGTATACTACCAAGCGGAAAATTAGGTGCAGAACTACAAAGGATAAATAATCTCCTACTATGAAGGTCCCATAACTCTTTTGACGTTAGCGCGAATTTGACCTTCGCTCTCCAAGCCTACCTCTTTCGACCTTTTTTTAACTTGCTCAAAAGTTTGTCAGTACCTTCGCACTTGCCGATCTCTTTGTTTGTTTGTAAGTGTGTCCACTCCTTGCTATATATAAACCACTGTTCTACCCTTTTTAGTTTTACTTTGTTTGTTTTATTTGTAATTTTGACACTTATTTTTGATTTTTAAAGCTCTCCCGCTAGTGTCCTATTGCATATAAGTCTAAGATCTTTGATGACCCTTCCCAAATGGCAATTCTTGTATGTGATTGGATATTTGTCCTGTGGCATTCTCCTGCCAAAATATAACTTCAACTTTGGTATTGTGTTATGCAATTTCTGGAGAGATCCCTTTAAAACTTGGAAAAAACATGGTCGTGTCAGTTGTGGAGTTTATTGTTTAATGGCATACAAGGAAAAAAAGCAGTCCTCTACGATAATAGCACCAACTACATCCTTCACATTTGCAAGCACAGAAGCAAGGTGAATTTCTTTTCCAACTCATTAAAATTGTCACAAAAAATTTAAATTACGAAAATAAGTTTGTTCCAATAGATATTATAATAGAATTGCATAAATTACATTTAAAACGGCAATACAATAATCTTTCTTACAAACAAGATCACTTTATCCCATTGTTCATGTGTCCATATTTTGTGTTTTGGGGACCACTGAAAACCTTTTTGTATTAACGACAGATATCGATATTTTCTTTCTTTGCCTTGCATCATTTTATCCTTGTTCTGTCTCTATCTAATTAATATGTGTCTTTTTTATGAACTTAAGCTTCGGAGACTCTACGACATGTTCAGATGTTTTTGAACACAACTCTTCCTCGATATAATGCCTCTAGACTCCTGATATCCTTTAAAAATGGTTTATACAGACTATCTCGTGGACATTTTACTTTTTTATTAATTTATACTTTTGATAAAACATGACTATGGACTAATTTGGTTTGTGCTTTCTGTGTTTCTATACTGTGTTTGTTTTAGTCAAGATACTTATTTAAAACGATATTGAATAAAATTGAAAAATTCTAAGCTAAAACATGAGAAATATTGATTAAATACTTGCTTTAGAAAAACATATTTTTATTATTTTATTACCATTTAGTAAAATACAAGTAGCTCAAACATATTAATAAAATAATCAAACATATTTAAAAATGACCGATAAATCACAAAGCACTTGACACATTAGATGCTTATTAACCTATACGAAATTGAAAGATGGTACACAATCAATTTCCTCTTTGTATGAGACCAAGGTATGTAGGATCATAAATAAATTAAGAAAGCAGAACATATATATATATATAAACTACATAAAATATTTAAACTATTTTAACTTTATTGGAAAGTTAAATTATAAAGTGAGGTTTGAACTTCTGCCCGTGAGCGCTCCTGGCTTTTCAGCTAACCACTTGGACCACTCGAACACCATCAAAATATACCTAAAGGAATGATTCAAATTTCATTATAGGCGCAGCAGTGTTTGCGTAAACCCCTATATGTTGAAGACGAAAATAATTTTAGTAAACAATAACACCCACGAGTTATATATGATCCATGTTAATTCTTATAAAGACAAAAAAGCACCTGTGTATCATATATCCTTATTAGAAAATATATATTATTATCATAACAAATTTATAAATAATATGTTACTTTCTATAAAGATTGATCAAATATTTTAAGTATATAAATCTATGAGAGGTGCTTTATACATTTGGCCAAATAGATAAATCTACATAGATAATAAGGCTGAGAGGGCAATTTATTGAGAAGCGCTACACAAGGATCCAATCATTCAGCTCGATTATAAAAAGTCGTATAATCAAGCCACCCTGGAGAGATTCCTCTTGAATACAAGAGAAAAAATAGTAAATATTCTCTTCTTTCTATCTATCTCTCTCTTTTATTTATGATTTTTGAAAACACCTACGGCAGAACGAAATATATTCAAAAACGATGGTTTTTACCCATTTAGTCCCGCTTGTTTGAAGGCGGTTTTAGAATTATTCTCAATTTCAAAGATCTAGACTTCGATTACCGATATTAACTTCCTCTCATATTACTTGCTTAGTATTATATCTATAGATCTCACTCCAATTAAATACTATGTAACAGGAAGTTGCAAGCATTTAATAGATCCAAATAATATTTATTTTCATATAAAAGCCCATTTTGAGGAATGTGAAATGGTTTTTGCGACGAAAAGAATTCTAAATACGCTCTTTAATAGTGCGTAACTCTATTAAAATGACACAAAGAATTAGGCTATTGGTAATAATTACCCTAACATAGCGTATTTCGTATCATTATTAAGCTTAACTGAAGAATAAAAATCAACAGTTTTATTGATCCCGATACACGAAACATAGGAAAAGCTCATCCTGCAGCGGTGATTCCAGCTAATTTACAACGATTCCAGACAGCTAGATACGTCAGCCCAGTGAACTATTCGCTAATCTAAGCAGATGAAACAAGTGAATGCGGCGCTGCTGCATATGATCAGGGAAAAGTAGGAGCCCATGATCTATAACTTGGAAATTAAGAACAACGCTGATAAATTTTAGAACGTAATCAGCAAGTTAAAAAGGGCGACCAATTACAAAAGATGAGTCATCCATAGTACACCTTACCATGTGCACAAAGAATCCACAAGCAAAAGCCTAGCTTTATAGTGAATTCTGGAACAAGTTTTTCTGCAGCTCCAAAGAAGAGGAGAAAAACTTCGATCTGGGCTTCAAGGAGAGACTTCTGGAACATATGGTAAGGCACTACAGAAAGTTCATCCAAAACAGAACCACAAACTTTAACAGGCTGCCGGATTGTGCCACGGAAAGCATGGTGATCACCTTAGAAGCGTTTATCTATATAATATTGAGTCCTAAGCATGGAACTACTGGCCTAAGCCCAATAACAATGCTAAACCTGAAAAGGCCCTAGTGAGGACGAACACTAGACTGATGAATCTGTTCAACTTAACATTATGGCAAGATACTTACCAGATGGTTACAAGACATTCAAAAAGATCCTTATCTCGAAACAAGGGAAGCCTAAAGATCAAGTAATGAACTACAAGCTTATCTGTCTTCTCGATATTATTGGGAAAGTCCTCGGAAGATCTTAAACAAGAGGGTGCTCTTCTCTCTATCGCCACAGCCACTGCAGAACTCTAAACATCATGGCTTCCGCAAGACAAGAATCACGGAGACTCAATCGCCTTAACATAGCAATATGTGGCCAAGAGGCTAGTTTCTGGCTACATGGTGGATGTGTTCTGCCAGGAAGTGAAAAATGGCCTTCAAAAAGGTATGAATCAACGCACTCAAATAAAATATATCGAGGCTCGGGTAATCCCCAATTTCAGTAAAGTCATCAACAGGATTTTGAGACCCTAACAGAGACCCATTTGACCGCTTCTCCGGGATCTCCCAAAGAGGGTGTCTGAGCCCCACCCAATTTATTACACCAGAACCATTCAAAACTGCTACTCCCCCGCCCTCTAATCTAAAGTACGCGGACGACATCACCCAGATTGTACTCGCCAAACCAGATGTTGAAGAGTGATGTGGAGGACGACGGCAGCCGAGGCTCAGAAAATCTAAAGGTGCGAAAAGAAATGGAGGATCCATAAGAACCAGACCAAATTCACTGTAGTTGCGATTGTCAGACGAAAGACGAATCCCATCCGACTAGACAACTCAACAGTAGATTATTCCCAAGGCATGAGTATCTTACGCGTCAGGTCTCCAGCGCGGCATAGGAAGATTAATCAACTTGAAAATTGAAGTTACAAAACCTTAACTCAGCATACTACCGCAATTTCGTAACCTTAGTATATGAAAAATATATATATACACCTCTAGTGAGAACAGGCAGTCAGCGACTGAGAGGAGACTTTTCTTACATCCAGTTGGAAAGATGGACGCTATGATGGGACATTAAAGATATCAGGCACATCTTCAACTTCCATTAAAATTCCACAAAAATTTCAGCAGGTTTTCTACTCAATAAGCAGTTCTCAGAACTAAAGTGGTTAAGATAACTTTATCTGGCTAAATGCATATAGAAATATCCTCTTCATTGATGATGCTGAGGAACTAAAGATCTAAATTGTATACTTCCATAAAAAACTTAGAATAATCTTGAAAGACGTCATAGAAAATGCAGTAACTTTCACGATTTTTATAAAGATCGCCAAAATCAAATCCATAGGTTTCATAATTTTATCTTTGGCCCTCCTTTCTTTATTATGATCAACTACATAAGTCTCTTTTACTCTTTCGTGAGCATGCCAGCATCGTAAAGGGCTGAAATTTTAAAGACACCTGTGGTACGCTAACAAACACCATATATATTGCTATGTATATCAACATTAGGTACCTGTAATGGGTTGTATACATGCTTTTTAATGGAAGTTGAATATGTGATTGAGATTTTTAATGTCACTTCATAACGTCCATCCTTTCCATCTTGAGCATTAGCTGTTTGTCCTTCATTTTCCTAAGTAGAGAAAAATCTTTCATATACATTAACTTAAATATGAAAGTTACTGTAATATCACAACACCTCGAGACAGGCTAATCTTTCTTTCAATTATTTTATATATATCAACAATAAATGAAAAACAAAGCAACCGGTTTATGGAGTTTAAAAAAAATGAAACTAATTTTATAGGCGTTTTATAAAAATAAAATTATCGCCAAGCTAGGGCATAGTTATTTTTCATATAAGCATGATGAAGAAAAAAAGATAAGCATTGATAGCAGTATTCCACAATTTTTTTGATAATATCATTGTGTTTTTAAGTTCCCTTGATATGTGTTTCAGAACTCTTTATTTAATCTTCATTTCTCCAAAAAGTGAATAAGTTTAAGACCACTAATCGAAAAGAACAGAGTTGATTTCGGATAAAGTAAAGAAGCTGAGTGTTTTAGGTTCTGCATTTACACATATAAGATCAATTACATATATAGATGGTATCAGGGAGAGAATCAGAGAGAAAGAGAGAAAGCGAGAAAGCGAGCCGCGCAAATAAAGAGAAACGAGTATCTCACGGACGAAGAACATTTTATCGGAATCATTCGGGAAACTTCCGGAGCGATATGGAAGTCGATTGGAGTCAGGAAACATTTAGCGAAACCATCACTGCCGTGTTTTTAGGGCAGAGTGGAAATCGTTTACGTCGGCAAACAAAAGAGCTTCGGGCGGAGTCGTATATAATCCACCACCCGGGAATGATCAAATGAGCATTCTTAGAGCATTAAGGACGCGAGCTGTACCCACGCCACTTTCACGCAAGCAAAATTCACGCAGTAATCCAAAAGTACTCTCCTAACATCTTGAAAGGTCATTGGAATCATCCACGAACGACGCGCAATCCTCAAGTGACAACCGGCACCCTTAAGAATCGGAGGCAAAAATCATTATTCGGAACAACGCAGGTCAAGGGCGCGCTTAGCTACTCTTGTCCAAAAATAATACTCCCCCGAGCGACTACTCGAGGGCTCCCTCAGAAAATCGTAAGATATTGTATTTTCTTTTTCATCGCCAAAAAGGCGTGACGCTTTTCGACCGCAAGGCTCACTCGGTAGTCTACTCCCGATCCCACTCGGGTAATTATTGTGCCTCGTACGCCGCAGACAATATTATTATTTGTAAATTCATTTCAATTTTCATTTGCTGTAATTTGCATAGTACGAGTATTAAAGTTTATTTTGTTTCACTTGTTTATATCCTTAACCACTCGAAGCCTGTTAAAATAGTATCCAAGTTGGCCAATATTAGAATTTCCACTTGTCTTTAATCCCCACGTACTTAAAAGGGAGAGAATCCCTATATTTGCTCACCGCCTCCTTCCCCCACGTCAATGGAGGTTATTCAAGGTCTGGAAAGACTACCTGATCATATGAAAGATAGGACCCATTGCTGAAAAAATATTAAATATCTATTCTACTTCGATTATACTTAAATGAAAACACTTAAGAGCAAACAATCACATTTTTTCTTATGTATTGCTTCTCCACGAATAATTAATACACCTATATTGATATTAATTACTTACGAAAATAGAAAAATATAATGAGAAATATTTAACATGAACCTAGAAAATTGCGTAACACTAATCATATATGTAACATAAACCTTTAATCTAATAGCATAATGGAAATGAAGCTTGATCTAAAATGTTTTTAGTTCTGATTATCACACTCAATATTAAACGAAAATATATAGTAATGTGCAAGTGAAAATAAATAATTTTTGAATTTGCTTTGGATATTTTGGAAAGATGATGAATTTTAGTAGAATATTTTTGTAAAAGCGTAAGAGGAAAGAAAATATTTTTCTTCTCGGCAACTCACTCACCTTCCTAAGCTATGCTTTTAACAGCAACTGGCTCCTTTTTTGTGTGTTTATTTCAAAAATAAGCCTTTTTCTTACTCTCTTGGACAAAAACATGGAAGTAGCATTATAAAATTAATTTACTAATAACTTATTTGATAAAATTTAGGCACAAATATATCCATAAAAAAAGTTGATTTTAAAAATAGGGGTAAAATTAATAAAGTTTTATGTATATTTTTTTCTTAGAAAAGTTTTAGTTATTTTATGTACATATATATGCGAATAAAAATTATTTGTTTAATTAAAATTGTTGCGCCTGAAACATTTTTATACATTTAGAACTCCTTAAATCTTTTCGATTTTTATCGAGCGTATTTGTCGTTTTACCCCAAGCTTGGAAAATTTGAGATACTGGTAAAAGAATATTGATGATCCTTTTTTATAGTAATTAGTAAATATCTACAAACGTAAATTATTTTGAATTTATATAGGAAAATAACCATAAAAAAACACAAAAACATGTAAGAATTCTCTCTGCCTAAATGATTTGTAGTTAACGACATGTTTTTGGTAATTCTTTGTTGCATCAAAATCTTTTGTCTTACAAGGACAAGACTTTGTTGCTTAAATGGGTAAGTACTAGAAGGAAGGAATCGACTAAATTCCCCACCTTCATTCAATAATAAGGCATTTTATCATAATAGTTATCAAGTTGTGTGAAAAGGACGCATCGGTTTACATAGTAAAAAGAAAGCTTAAGACAATATACTCTTTAAAAATAACAGAATCATTCTTACTTGAATGATAGAATGAATGTACCGCATATTTTAACTTTTTTTTATTGGCATCTTTTTCTATGATCAAATAAGAAGTTGTGATTGATTTCTAAATAGTTCAAGCACGCCTGAAACTTTTTTTAAATTTTCGTACTCTTACTGTTATATAAACTGTACAATCCTGTATTTAGCTAATTTCTTTCAGCAATGCGAAATTTTAAGGAAAATAAATTTTCTAGTAAGAGCCCTATCCATTTAAAGCATCGAAAGAAAACTAGAAATGAAATCAGACAATAATTTAGAATTTTTCCGCATAATCTATTGAAGTGAGTCTCTTCTAAACTAGCCAGAAAACGGAAAAAGCAATAATCAAATTCAATTTTAAACAAGAACTTACATAATTATAGATTAGCACAATCCCTTGTATCAACTTGAGTCCAGTTCAAATAAAAGTATAATAGCCCTAGAAAACCTAATATTAATACTTAAATTAATCGTATAATTAAAATTTTCATTACGAGTATGATAGAGAAACAAGAATAAACAAATAAACAAACCAAAAAATAACTTAATCAAGATATTCTGAAGTTATTAAGAAAGTAAACTAAGCGACTCATTCCTTCCTAATGAGCTGAGTACACCGGCCGTTACACATAACTTCCGAATCTACCTAATATTTCTTTTGTCCAATTAGGTAAGAGTGGATGTCACACCAATCACGATTTTTTTCTGCCCAATTTATAAAATGTAGAAGGATTACTTAGTATTTGTTTTTCGTTTGCTTGGCTGCTTGGAAAACGAAATTAAAAATCTTTTTAAGTTATTTTTAGAGGGGTGGAAATCACCCACGCTTAGAAGTTGCAAAATCAGGTTGCATAAAATTGCAAGTGTATTGAATGGAGCCTAAATATGCCACTGTTCTTCTCTCCTTTAATTAAGTTTTTAGCTTGAATTAATTGTTAGTATTTTAACATGGGCAAAGGGAGGAATATCAGTGAATGAGTCACATTATAATAGGTATTTTCAGCTGTTACAAGTCAAATTGTTGCAAAAATTTTACCTTTTTCATAATTCTATATGCTAATGAAAATAATAATACTAGAGCACGGCACTCTACAATACTAATGGCTTTAACTAATGAGAAGAAAAGGGGTTTTAGTTGAAAAAATGTTGACTGGTGTAACCAAGGATAGATTATTCTTTCTGTGAAGAAGAATTAGAGGATATCTTTCGTTCTCTTCTGAAGTTCTTCCCAAGAACTTCTCAAGGAGGAGCCAATGCCAGTTAGAATTATTTCAGCTAATTGACGAGTGGGGATTTTTAATGTTTCCTTTTCTGACCCAGAGGACAGTTCAGATGCGAGAGCTGTGTATTTTTTGTTCTTTTTTATTTCTCATTTACTTATGCTGCAGCTATTAGCACCAGCATGTCCAGTGGAGTAGAATTGGGTCATGGAAAATGCTATTCCCTCCACCACAAGGACAATGAGTCAGAGAGCTCTGAATTTGTGTTCACTACCTAAGGAGTTGCCAACCTTGAGAGCGGGTAGCACCATCCCAAAGAAAACACCGTGCCTTCACCTGCCGTCAAAATAAGGTGGGCCTGTAAGCCGGCCAGAGGAACCTGAAAAAGCGAACCACGATCGCTTCAACTACTTAAATGAACTATTTTTAACTTTTAGACCCTCTTTTTGCAGAAATTCTAGTAATCGGACATGGGAAGAGAAAGTATAAAAAATACTGGAGATCAACTAGAGAAATCTGGCTCTGGCTCTCGATCCCACTCTCCCCGCCTATTCTTTTTGGCAGAATAACTATAGTCTACTATTAACCTCAAGCACATTTCATAGACTTCACATTTCAACTTTTCCTGTTAAAACTATCCCGTCTTTCACCTGTACTATACTCGCAATAAGTCAAAAAATAGCCGATGAGAGCTTGGGATAGAGATCATGCAGAGTCGTTGGCTTCAGGAGGCCCTTTTCTACCTCTTTAACACCGGATGGGTCGGGGATGGGGGAGAGGAGAGTCACACGTAGTTGTACTTTGCCCTTTGCAACCCTCTCAAAAGACTACGGCTCGTGCATCGGGCTGGATTACATATGCATTTCCCAGGGATCTTGTTGAAATTGAAAGTCGTCCCACGATTCATGTGTAGATTCTAGATAAAGAATTTCTCCGTTTTTCAAGTTCTTCTTCGGATAAGAAGATGGTCTCATACAGGTTCTAAATAATTAATGCAGAAGTCGGAGGACAACATATTCGAAGTTGCATCCCAATTATTGGATGTGTATTTTAGGATGAAAACACTTTGTATGGATGTAAATAGTTTATATATATATATATATATATATATATATATATATATATATATATATATATACATATATATATATATATATATATATATATATATATATAGGGTGTCTCAGCAAAAATTCCATAAATTTCAACTCGAATAAAGGTATTTGTAAATGATAATTTGTAAACAAGCTTTAATATATATTCTTTATTAACACTGAAATTTGCATCAAAGTGTCTGAAAAATATTACTACAATTCAATAAATACTATAGTTACTCAAATATTTCATAGCCGAATCAAAAAGATAAAAGAACTTGTTTTATATGAGCAGGAAAACCCAAAACTCATCTATTCCAAAGGAAGATCTCTAGTAAATTAGTTAGTTCCCGTTCTTTTGTGTAACTGATTTTAAAACTAAAAAAATTAAAATTTATAAAAGAATGTGCATTTCCCGTCGTGATAATAATGTAAGGAAATGTAGAAAGACACGTTGTAAGTTGTTCTACAATCGCTATTATTTTCAAGAAACAAGAAATTTCGTTTTTACCAACGAAAAAGATTTCACTTAGGAAGTGCCAACAAATAGTCAAAATAACAGAGTCTATGGCTCAAAGTAAACGGATTTATATCCATTCTGCCTTACCCAGGAATCTTCAAGATTCAACAAGAAAAACAACGTTTTCTACCTGAGTGACATGGAATAGTAAAATGAGTAACTCGATCTGGCTTATGAGAAGACTCGATTCTACGGACTTAAATTGAGACTGTAGGCTTTGCTTTTTTATCTGAATTAGAGGCGCATGTGACCTTTTTCTTTTTGCAGGCCTACGTGCAACAAAACCTGTTACACATTCTCCTTTAAAATCTTTGTGCTTTACTTTGCTTTCCAACTTTTGAAACAGAATATAGGAATTGATTACAACCACACCAAGGAAATTGAAATCTAAGCATGTAGTTTGCCATCAACTAATCAAATATATCTACAGAGTTAATATTTTTATTGTAATCGCTTTTGGAAGTGTAGATAGAGGAGAGTAGGAAAAGGGGTAAAGAAAAAATAATAGCGTAGGCGAGTTTTGAACAACTTCCCGCGTCGCCGGACCACTGTCACCCAGCGACGAATCCACTCGGCCATCCTGACTCTCAAAAAAGACTCATTCAAATGAAGCTTTTAAGCCGCTCACCTGCACTTCTCATACGCTATAGAAGCAGGGCAAGGCAAAATACATTTTGATCCATCCTTTGCCATTCTCCTCACACTAGATACTTCTTCACTCATAGAAATTTGTAAGCAAATGAACTGTTTTTTATCAATCCATTTTATGGCAGTTACACCAGTGTTGCTAGTAAATGACTGATGCTTTCCACGTTTGATTTTTTTAGCTAGAAATATAGAGCGTAAGTTTTTTCTTGAGATATTTACTGTACCAAAAGCATTGATTTTATTCTCCTTTATATTTTCAAGTAAGCTTTCACTAGTAAAATAATTATCAAAATAAAGCTTATGCTCTTTTCCCACAAGATCATTAGTGAGTAATAACGCAACTTTTTCTCCGAGATTTTTAGTACTGTATTACTTACCTTACATCATATATTTAAACCTTCGACAAGAATCCGATTAGTCAGCAAGCATCCACACTTTGTAACCTCTTTTCATAGCTTTCTTTGGTAAAGTTGCTTTAGGGAGCTGCGCCCTAGACTCTGTTATTTTGACTATTTGTTGTCACTTTCTAAGTGAAAACTATTTCGTTGGTAAACACGAAATTCCTTGTTTCTTGATATAAATAGCGATCGTAGAGCAACTTACAACGTCTCTTTCCACGTTTTCTTACATTAATATCACTAGGGAAAATGCACATTCTTTTAGAAATTTTTAATTTGTGTAGTTTTAAAATCTGTTACACAGAAGAACGGATTTTATAGAGCATATAATAACTTGCACTCTTTATTACTGGTATTAATGTATCATCGTTCAAATGAATATGATTGGAAGGCCAACCGAAGTGACTCACTGTCATTAGTTGGCTAATGAAGTGATTATGTAGTTGTGGATTTGTGCTCCAATATTCTCGATAGCTGGGGTCTGTTTATTTCCATTAGAAAGTTTATTCCAATGAAAGTAAGTATTACTTCGTCATTTGTAGGGGTGTACCTTTTTCCTTGCTGATTCGCATCCAAATTAGTGTGGAATGCGAGATGATCAATAATATTGGTGGAAATAAAATAACGACATATTTCATATGGTGTTGGAATTTTCAAGGTTTTTTATTTCTTTACTGGGCCCTGTTGGCGAAGAAAATGTTCCATATGATACTGGCCTGCCTTTGTCCATCCAAATTATTTTATTGTTGATTATCGGCCTATTCTTTCTGCCTGCGTCGTTTACATCGTCATCGTCACTACTATCTTCTGGTAATAGCATGCTATCTTCTAAATCTTCTTCTGAGCTCGCTGCATCACTGATATCTATGTTTGATTCAGCATCTGAAGCAATATTCTATTTACTGCTTCATTCAGAACATTTATTTCCCACTTTTCCATGATGGGGCTGTAAAGAAAACGGAATATAATTTAGAAATGTAATTAAGAATGAAATAAATTTCTAAAAGTTATAAAATGTGAAAAACTAATACATTTACAAACATAACATGGTTGTTATCTGAAAGATTTCCGGTTTGTGGAAGATATAAAATACTTGAAAATAGTTCATCATATATTTTGAGCATAAATGCTACCCAGCGTATTGGAGGGTTATCCGGTAACCCATCCATTTAATCTAGTTTTTTTTTTAAATCTATAATATTATTATTTCTATATGGAAATCGGCTTTCAATAATGCAAACATGAAGATGAGAACCGTACCCTTGATTCCTTCAAATTTGCAAACAAAAACCTTGCACATACGCGAGCTGCGCCCCCCTTCCCTACAAAGATCTTGGCGAGACCTGTAGAACAAAAAGGTTAATCGATATAATGAAGCGACTCCGATTACGTGGTAAACTTGCCTACCTCAAGTATACAACATTTAGAAAACTTAGGTTTCTGAATGACCCGCTCTGCCACAAAAGTGTAGCAAAAGGTATGACCTCAAATGAACAAGAAAGTTTCAAAGAGTTAAAGGAGACTTAATTTTCAGAAAGATGTTGCACCCTCTCATACTAGCAAAACAACAGAAATTTTTAGATGAAAATTGTCCTCATTTAATCATAAAGGATGAATGGCCTCCTCAATTGCTCTACTCTAATCCTATGCACTCTCCCGTATGGAATTTAATTTAAGAAAATGTTTACAGCTATAGATAAAATATATTTAGTGAATTTAAACTTATGGATAAATATGTTTCTGTTATATGATAACATAATGCTATCTGATATAAGAAAATGTATATCTTCCTTTAAAAGGCAATTAAGGACTGTGTGTGACAAAGAACGTAGAAATATTGATATTTTATTTCAATGATGGTATATTTATTTTCCCTTTTTCATTCATTATCCTTTTTTGGTAGCAATCTAGAAATATATTTTTGAGTGACTATTATTTTTTAATAGTGAAAATAATATAATATATATATTGTTGATATTTTGGAGATAATAAAGAATACATAGAGGTTGTAGAATACGACTTTTCATTCATATCAAATTACATTTAACTCAGTTATTCAAGTTTCACTATACTGATTTTTTTCTGGTGCATCCGATATATATGATTATAAAGGGAGTTAACGATATTCCATCGCAATATACGCATATGTTTTGCCTTCCTTGTCAGTTTTTTCTTCGGATAAGCGGAAAGAAAACAATCAAATATTATAGAGCAACACCAACATTTATTCTTCAAAATAAAGACCATCATTCTTTATGATCTTCTTCCAGCGATCAGCAAGCATCTGAATCTGTCCTTGATACCAGTTCACTGGCAACAAGCTTCTTTCACTCCATTAAAACTGTTAAATTGCAAGTCGCAGAAGAAGTATACAATTGAACGGAATTGACCATAGTCACTCGGAGCAGCATCGGGATTCAATTAGTGGATTTGGAGGAATCTTAACACCGTCAATCTGTTTGAATTTTTCCATAGTCAACCTGAAAGTGTGTGACCTCGCATTTTCTGGCTGAAATAAAGCCTGACCTCGATTCATCTAAGCAAGATACTCCTTCTTTAGTTTGTCATACACGCGGTCTAGCTGCTGGCAATACAGTTTAGCGTTAATGGCTCAGCTATGTAGAACGAGCTAAAAATGCAGTACTCCTTGAACATTCAACCAGACAGGGATCATGACCTTGTGAAACCCATCCTGTTTTGGAGCGAATGCCGGTTGTTCAATTCGAGATCGTGACAAGCAAGTACATCCACTTCCAAACTGATGTCAAAATTCGCCTCCAGAATCGGTCGTCCATTCAATTATTGAGAAGTTGGCTGCAAATCTCTCCTCTACAGGCAGCTTGTGTTTTGGTGACCTCATATAATTACAATCGGGGAATCTTATGAACAAAATCCATTTGATGCAATCGGTTCAGCATAGTATGATGAGATAACACTACAACAACTTTTGCAAGATCACAGCTGCTTGAAAAAGGTTCAACTTTCAATGCTGCCACTAAAGCCTCGCTGTCCTAGGTTGTTGGTCGGTCGGAATGTGTTTGATCGCCAAGGTTAAGATTTCCCGAATTCAAACGTCTGTACCACCCGAGCCCTCCCACTGACTGACTGTGCCTTCTCCTTCAGTATCGTAAATTTCCTTCAAGTCAAATCTTGTAAAAGGTTTTTGTTTGTAACACTAGCGAATTAAAACTACAATTCCACTTTCTTCCAAACTCATTTATGTTAGTTTGGGCTTACACAAAGAGAAATGAACTGCGCAGTAGCAACAAACAATAGCAGTTTACGGAGGTTGGTAAGTAAGGTTAACTTAACGTAATATAGTCGAATTACTAAGGCCAACCTAACTTAATGTTGGTGTTGCTCCTTTAAATTTTATTGTTTTATTTACGTTTCTTAAGTGAGTTAGGATGCTCTGGCCAACCATATATTTGTAGGAATTATAAATTATAAAAGCCCCCGGAAAGTAATCATAAGAAAAATAGATCTTACCATGCGCCGAGGGACATCCAAGGAAGTTTCGTTTTCTTAATTATTTCTTGATCTCTAAAACAATAAGCTATTGGATTCTACCTTAATACAGCTCTTTGATATTCATATTCGAATAGAGAAGAAATGTTACCCCTACTTTATGTCGACTGTACTCTTCTTTAATATATATTCTAGCCAAGATAGAAAGTAACTGCAAAGATCACCTGAGTTTAGAAGATCATCCTTGAATAGTCAGCAATCACTAAGAATAAGAATAAAGAATGTTTGAGATTATTCTTGTAAATAAACGACATCCCATTTAGTTAATAATATTATTAGATACAAAAAATATTACGGTTATAGTAAGTTTCCCATCATATTTGGACGGTACGTGACAATCATGAATTGAAAACAAGAAAACAAACGTGGAATCGATAAAGTGGAAATAAATGAGAGAAGTGAAAAAATAAAAAAAAATAAATTCTTTCTCTCCTGATTCTGAAGAAAAAACTGTAAGTGGCAAGAAGAAACCCTATCTTAAAATTGAAATTAATACAAATTATTATTTTTAATCACGTTAAGAAATTTAAGGCGAATCATTTATTGTAAATATTGACGCAATAATTAAAAAATATATTTCGCATAGCTTAGTAAAGATTTCTATTAAAACTAATAAGAATTTAAGCTACCTTGCTTAATATCTCAATTATAAATCAAGTTTTTCTATTAAAATTAACCAAAATATTTTATTGCAGCAAAAGCAAAGAAGCTAAGTTCTGCTGGTTGCCAAACAAAGAAGAGGTGAAGAAAAAGAGGCACGCCCAATCATGTAAATTAGAAGCTCACATTTTCTTGGAAATACTTATCTGAGCGATTATGAGCATGTTGATAGTAATAGTTATTATGTGAGAGCGCAAACTGCCTAAGAATTTCAATCAAATTAGTAAAAAATAAAGTCCATGATAAATTATGAGTAAGAATAATCAAGTTTAGTATATTCTGATAGTAAATACATTACAACTTAGCATGCAAAATATCTTTAAAAATTTGTTAATTTTCAATCTGTCATATTAAACTCCTAGGCTATCATTTTTTAATTTTTCTCTATCAAGCACTCAATGCAGTATTAGAATTGGATAAGTTTATTGTATTATTAAAACCAACTAATGTATATTTTATACTTATTTTATCATTCACAAATTAAATAATAAAATATATATATATATATATATATACTCGTATATATATAAATATGTCTTCAAATATCTTCAGAGGCATTATAGAAGTAAGGAAGGGAAGGAAAATAAAATGAAGATAAATTAAATAAAGAATGTCATTAGATATAGGAATTTGATAAAATTTCTCTTTAATGTCAAACTTTAATAAATTTTTCAAGCAGTAAATGGAATTTCGTATTCGAAAATGTCAAATGCCATCGAAACAAATATTCCGTTATTAATACTTAAAAGGGATTTTTTTTTGTTCAAGGATAGTCTAAGATTTTTAAATATTAAAACCAAAAAACCAAAGTCGTGTTGAAAGTTCCACACTTTCTTCGAAAAATAGCGAAGTAAGGAAGATGGTCCCATATTGGATTTCTCTTTAAAAAGAAAGGAATAATGAAAATCAATAATGTATATAACAAAGATGATAATGGAACAAGTCAACCGAGCATTCAGAGATAATATACGCTGTCTTAAAGGTATAATTTAGCGAGTATGGGGTAGGAGGTTTCACATTCTCTCATTGGGACAACATATACATAAAAATCTGCATAAAACTGCTACCAATAATTAAACTCAGCAATTCTGATATTTTGAAGCGAGTCTTTGAAATCTTTTTTCACTGTAAGACGTTTCTTTAAGCCATAGAAGACTTTTTCTCGAATTTAAAGCGCAAGAGCAAATAGGTCATATCAAGCAGAAAGTTGGCAAGAAGCACCCTGTAATGAAAATGGTGAATATAGAGAGAGTAAAAATACTTAGAAAAAAATTAGTAACTTTTCGAAAATATTCAGATGATTATGAAACACATTTATATTCTTGCTATTTATCTTAATTTTCAGTAATTTAGTTCCAGAATTGATAACTCTAAAATAAATTGTAATATCTCTGAAATCGATCCAACTCAGCTAAAATTCATTAGTTTCTCTTTTAGGGTCAGTTTAGATAGTATAGAAGTTAATAAAACATGATTTTTATTTATTCGTCTTATTTTTTAAAAGTGTAATGTTTAATTCAGAAGTCTTCATTTAAAAGATCTGAGTTTTGAAACAGTTAGTAGTTAGTGAAAGCTCTTTTAATTTTAATAAAACGGGTCTGAGTCAACATGGTCAGATAGAAAAAAGAACTCTCATACTCTAAACATGAACATAATTTTTGTAAGAATGAAAAATACTCAGACACAAAAAAATGACAAAATATGGAGGAATGTGAACCATCTAGCTATATAAAATAATAATTAATATGATACAGGAAACTATATTTCCACCAAATATCTTGATTACTTACAAGTAATATTATTGGCAAAAGAAAATCGAGAAAAAAATGCACAATAGGTCAGTACTCCTATGCTCAAATGAGTATCACGAAAAGATTTAGCTGTAGATCTGTTTTATGATAAAAGCTTACATATAATTTTTAATATAAATTAATGAATTGACAGATTTTAAGTACAGAATCAAATATTCAGGGACTCAACCAAAAATGATCCAAATCCATTAGAATTAAGTCCCGACATGCCAGGTGGTCGCGCGTTGAAGCGGATTAATTCGTTGAGTAACTGTGCTTTCCAGGGTTGAAGAGGACGAGAATAGGGGCAGGGGTAATTTATTTCTCTTTTCCCACGCTCCAGCTCCCTCACGAATGTATATCCTTAATCAATAGTTCAGTGCCCTCCCTCCTCCTGCGCACGACAAGATGTGACGTTGCAAGATATACCCATAGCCCGGCGATTACGGATTCACACATCTTACCTTCATGCATCTTGTTTTCGTCTAACAATATAATTATGCCACCTCTTTAACAAACTCTTGTAATGATCCTAGCATACAAAATTCCCAGAAATTGACTGTGGTCGAGTTATTGTTTCAAGCTACTACAGGGCAATGGTTCGTGAAAGTTGGCATCCTATTCATTTTGTCGCAGTGGTTTTGAAATATCATTATTTATTTAATTTAAGGCTTGATGCAGGTTACGTTAAAAAAACAAGCATTCAGTAATGTAAATATTTTGAACGCTCATTTGAGTTTATACTGCAATAAAGAATAACAATAGCCTAACCCAATCCTAAATTTAAATGATGTCAAAAGAAAAGGCAATGATGAATAAAAAATATATAACATTAAAACCAGTAAGATCCACATTAAATATTAAATACAAAAATAAAATATTAATATTTACAAAATATATAGGCATATATACCTCTACTTCAACGACCGACGAGAAGTATACACGTATTAGATCGATCCTCTTACGGAATTTACCTTAGAGCTTACCCCACTAGATTGGGATCACCTTTCTTTTCCTCTTTGACCTAAGTGTCTGTCCTGGAGAGAAAAATCTCTAGAAATATTCGATCAAAGTAACGGAAGTGTCGCAGAAAGATTAGTAGGTAAAGGAAACATTCTGTCTCAAGACCTGAACACGCGCATCCTTAACGTTAGAGATTGCGGTTTATGTTTAACTTCCAACATATAGGTACTTTACCTTATCTTGAATTTCTACTATAATAGTTTGAAAGACTGCTTTTCCTAGTTGGCTTTCCAAACTAGCTATTAATTTCTCTCTCAGAGAGCTACTTTTCCCAAATGTTTATATTCTGTATAATAGTACAGACGATCTTCTTTGATATTATCCCTTTTGCATACTCTACACTCGTCATATTAGGCATTTATCCAAAGCTCAGTTTAAAAGGGTTTGCGACTTCACCTATTCAATTTACTATGTTTTATATAGTCTGGACTTTAAAGTTATGTGCGTGTCTGCAAGTGATGCAGTAAACTTTCCGCTTACTCATAATTACTTCGTAGCTCTCCACATACCGCAGACTAAACTTACGTACTATTCAGTCACAAATGTATGTCTTTCTTAAGATACTCTTCCTACATACTTTTCTTAATTACTGAAGTCAATTATTAATCATTTGTAAGAAAAACTGAACAATAGATATCAATATACATACTATCTTACCTAGGGCCATTGTAAGCGACCATGACATCTTGCATATTAACTACACTCCTAGTTATCCGTTCAGTTTTCCCTCACATTGAAGACCATCTAAAGTTATATTGTTACCCTATTGCCTTTTACCTTTAGATAAGTAGATATAAACTTCTCTCTCGAATTCAAATCCATTTTCTGTCACAAACTTATTCATCCATCCCGTAATTTATGGGAAACCCTCTCAATTAATCCATTCACTACTTCTCAGCCGTCGTTATCTTTGAAGGGTATCGCCTAGAAGAACGTGAAAGTCAATCAAGAAGCGTTGAGATGCTTATAAGGTCAGAGGTGGTTTTATATAGCGCCACGGTATCATATGGATAATTCGCTTGGATTAGAAGAGTATAAGAGATCTTCCGAATTGACATGAGGAACAACAGTTAATAACGCCTCAGACCATTTCATGCAAATGTTCCCCTATAACTTGCGAAAAAATATCGAAAAAAGCTTACTATGCTCCACTTGGAAAAGTATACAAAAAATTTTCAACTCCAAATTAATTAATTATATACATAGTATTGAGACATGAAAGGATTTGTACTATGTTAGAATTACAAGTCTCGACATTTGGAACTATCCTTTATTCAAATATTTTCAAATTATGATGAGTAGATAAATTAAGTTACGTGGTAGCTAAGAGCATGCATTTAATATATTTTAGGAAGATTTCATATGATAAAATCGTATATCCAAGAAATTTAACTAAATAAACTGACAAGATAAAATATTGACAAGTGCGAAATAAGCGAACGATCATTCACAGAGTTGCTTTGCAAGCAAATGCGCTAGAAAAAAAGTAATATTTAATAACAATGAAACTTAATACACTTGATATGAGGTATTGTAGCCTTTGTTTTTAATTACATCAGTGTTATTTTGTTCCATTTCTCCTTAATTTTTGTCCATAAATCTGAAAACGTTGAAGGCGGCTGGTCCCAAACTTTGTCTCCAATGATCCTCCAGTTATTTTCAATTTGGACCATGTCCGGGCTCTGAGCAGGCAACTTCATTATTTTGATATCTTCTTAATTGAAATAGTATTTTACTCGCTTTGCATTATGGCATGACGCGTTGATCTCCATAAATACTGCTAGCTATTTCAGAGATGCTCGGAGTGAAGGTAGAACATGTTGTTGTAAGAGATTTAGGTAACCATTAGCATTTACTGTTCTAATTATTCACACTAACGGATCAAATACTTCAGATGAAAACATACTCCATAGAATGACGCTGCATCTTTCATGTTTTGCAGACTTTTTAACACATTTAGGGTTAAGTCTGTAACTTGCAGAGCGTCTAACAAAGCACCTGCCATCAGCTTCAACTAAATTAAATTTACTTTGGCAATGAACTAAATCACTCCTACCTTTCATCCTTCCAAGCAACAAGAGCTTCATTTTATTATAGTCTCGCATTCTGGTTCTTTTTAATTATGATTGGTCTGATTGCTGGAGAAAGAGCTTTTAAACCAGATCCGTTAAGGTGTTGAAACACTGAATTAGCTCACTTTTTTTGGTACTATTGCTTTTCGAGAAATTCTTGCTGCAATTTGTGAGGAATTCTAAATAACGAGGCGCCTAATAGCTTTGTCTTCTATGACGGTGGTTATGCGGCAGCGACCGACATTTGAAGTGGATTTATACGTTATTTTTTTAATAAATAATTTCAGAACGCGCGGAACCACATTCATGGACATTCCTACCTCTCTTTAAATAGCAGTAAAAGTCCTCCCCGAAGTCTTCCATCGAACAATTCTTCGACGGAACTTAGGATTCAGTTCCATGTGTGGTGGCTATGTGCAGAGTGAGTAAGAAAACAGTGGCGATTCTACTCTTCTTATCTACTGAACAAAATGTTGCCAGATGATACCATGTAACCTCTAGAATGTTCTAGAAACCTCAATCTCCTATTTTTCGCGTGTCAATATATATATATATATATATATATATATATATATATATATATATATATATATATATATATATATATATTTTATTTATGAAAATTTCTTTAATATGGATTTTATCATATGAAATCTATAAAAATATATTAATTGCATCCCATTATGTATCATCGAAATTTCATTAACCTACTCATCATATTTTTTTTAATATATATTAATAAAGCAAAATCGTTCTCTTATTTTGTTCGGCAGTGTACTCGTATTTATTTATACAGGTAGAAAGGATTGAGTCGCCCTCTTAGTATGAGTCTACTAAAAAATATTCTAAACACTTGCGCATTATTGGTAAGGTTTGGGGATGAATTTGCGGTAAAAAGAGTTTATCATTGTTTTTTTCGTCTTTATATACGAGACGTCGCGTATAGCGTTGACCTTTACTGACAAGGTTCTTACTCTATTGCAACTTTCTCGGAAACCATAATACATTAAAGAGAAATATACAATTGCAATTTATTTACTTGTCTTATTAGGTCAGACAAAAACGGTCTATCTTGGTCGGTAATATTTCCCTTAGAATTTTTACTCGGCTAAATAGAGTCACTATTTAGCTATTAAATTGAGTCTTTGCAATGAAAATACTTCAGTTAACCGAGTTTCTTAATAAAATATAGTTAGATTAGGCAATGGCTTCGCAACTTCTCCCCCCCCCTTCCCTACGGGGGGAGCGTGGTGCTTCGCTACTAAGATTAAAATTTAAAATCTAAAATCAAGCAGCCATGGTTAAACTTTTATAAATTTTCTGAACTTGACCAATTATAATAATTTTAAAAAGGAAATCTAAACTAAATTTTCCCCTTTCAAAATATCACGTTGCTAAAATATAGAGTTATAGAAGATATATACAAATAAATTTTCTGAACTTAACAATTTGTAATTCTTTGGGTTTTATAAAATTCACAAAATTTTGATACTTATATTTATTTCTGAACTTCCCCATTTTGTTTTTTGATATTATAAAAGAATTAATAGAAATAACTTTGATTGGAAAAATATGTCATACCTAAACTAAGGTGAAATTATTATCCAAATACTCAAAATTCCTCTTCTTAAATTATAGAGTTAGAGAAGATAATGATGATGATGATTAAACTTAAAGGTCATCTCGAACACGGGCTCTAAAATAAAGAAGAAAAGTCCAGACACTCTCATATTTTGATCTAATGCTTTTAAACACAGAAAAACAAGTTATCACCAAAGTTTCATTCAATCCTTTAAGAAAATTAAGGAATGAGGCCTATCAAAATTTGAGGCTCGTTTTTAGGCGGGAACCACGTTTTACGAAATAAATTATAATTACAGAATTAATGCATTAAACATACATTTGTCATTATTTTCCCCTTTGCTATAATATCAAAGCTTTAGGAAATGAAACTCATCTCCTACATGACTAGAGCGCAATTTTTGATTCAGGGAAGGAATTCATTATTTTTTTATTAATATTAAATTCTCACTTGTAAAAATCAAACTGCAATAATTTGAATATTATCATAATTAGTTTTAAAATTCTCACTTTTAAATTAAATTGCAATAATTTGAATATTATCATAATTGTCTCAAAGTTTTGTTTAGATGTTGGATATTTTTGCAGCCCTGGCTAGTCATTTAATCCCTAGCTCTGTTCGCCAAATTATCAAATGTCTCCAAATAATTGACATATGTTATATCGTAATCGTAATAATGGTTAATTAAGCCAAATTCTGCCTTCAAAAACCATAATGAAAATGCAAGTTAGACTATGGGAATCCAATTTCTCTGATAACAGACTCATAAAAGTTTGCCAACGACAGTAGTTAACGAAATAGTCCTAATATTGTTTCAATTAGTCATGTTGCATAAATATATATGTGCATGTATTTTAGTTTATGACACGTATTTTTTTATATTTGACACCATTTATTTCCTAACTAAAGGACCAACCTAAATTTGAGATGAGATCAAGTAAGGATAATCCATCTTAATGATGAGTGGTAAATAAGCCCATCTTATTAAAGATACAATATTACTAGGAAATAAATTAACCCCAAGGAAGGGAAGTTATGTATCTTGTTTTAGTTTTTCTAGTTAAGGCGGCAATTTCTACTCTAGATAATAAGAGGTAATATTGTAGCGCTACTGAAACACAATGTGTTTACAATCAGTTATATTGGCTCTATTTAAGTTTGTATATATATGTTTATACGATTGTAAATATTTTAGAAATTTTACTGTTTTCTTATTATCCAACTTTATAAGAATAAACAGAATTGCAAATGGGATGACAGTGTAAAACAGCTGTAATTTGGAGACGTCGTGAGTTGAACTCCGACTATCAATTTAACTTTTTACTGGCGTTGACTCGGGCGTTGATGGGGGCTCAAAAATGGAACTAATGACTTGCGCAGCAGAAGGCACTCAAACATTGCGTCAGGAACGGAGAATATTTGAAGTTCTCATTTATATTTTAGGGAAGGAAAATATGGTTCTTCCATTAAGATAATGGAGTGTATTGGCTTTCTATCAAATCTTCGAACTCAATATATATATATATATATATATATATATATATATATATATATATATATATATATATGTATATATATATATATATAAATATAAATATACATATATATATATATATATATATATATATATATATATATATATATATATATATATATATATATATAATGGGGTTTTACAATCGATCTTTCACAAAATTAAGATAAAATTATTTCTTAGTGTGGAGGTAAATAAATATTTATTTTTACTATATTTTTGTTTTACTCTAATTTATTAGTTAGTATAATGTATTATTTTGTTTTAACTGAACTTATTTAGTTTTATTATATTATATATGCTTCCAACGCTATTTTCCCCCAATTAAATTATTAAGTTTTGTACTGTTACGTTCATTTTTTTTTTATTTGTTTAATATAATTTCGTTTCAAATATTTTCTGCTATACTTCTTACCTCACCCTTTTTTGTTTCTTTTTTCATTAACATGGCAGCTGTTGGTAGTATTTTCCCGCCATTTGTGTCATTTTCTCAATTTGATAGCATTACACTATTGAATTTGTGCCGTGGTATAGATTTTAATTTAAGATTACTGATTTCAAATTTGTTTATAGCTCCTGAAGATGGATTTTTTAATAAACCGAAACGTGGAATATTAAAGATGGTCCCCGCTTCTTTGCTTTGTCTATCTTAATTAACACACACACACACACACACACACACACACACATATATATATATATATATATATATATATATATATAGAAAATTCAGCAACACACAAAAGAAATATAACAAACAGCGAGATTACGAGACTACTATTACCCAACATCTCCTCTTCAAGCAAATATGAGGATAACTTCTCTCTTTCTCTCTCTCTCTCTCTCTCTCTCTCTCTCTCTTCCACTCTCTTCCTATCTCGCTGCCCTTCTATTTTATCCACTCTCTTCAGCTTTCGCTCTCACTCCCTCTCCACCTTTCTACCTCAGACCTCCTAACCATCCTCCACTCCCTGTCCCTCTTTCCTTCTTTCTCTCCTTTTTAGGCAGGGTAGCAGGTCACATTCGAATTGATAGTTAGCTTGGTGCAGCCCCCGCTCTCCCTCCTAATTTTACTATTCTACAGATTGTTTTATATGCCTTCCTCATGGCCTGTAATCTGTCATATATCACTTATTCCTGTACGTGATCTAAGAATTGTTAAAAAAATTATAGTTTTTTATACCTTATACAAAATTATTTCACACAGATTTCTCGTTTGAATAATTCATTTAAGGTGAAATAGAGAGTAGCTCAGGTGATCTTATGTATTTACCAATTCTTCAATTCTTTTATTTCTTTGGGAATCAAAGCTATATTTATAACCCATTCGATCTAGTTCTCCTTATTTCACACTAAATTGCCCTCAATATTTCTTCAGTCACTGCTGTAAAGTGTTTGGTGGAGATGGGATCCCCCTGCTTTACTGCTTTGTTTAATTGTCAGTTTATGGCGACCAAAGACTGTCTAATTAACGCTGTTACAAGAGAGTAATTGTAGGAGAGTAGATCAATCCAGGTTTTCCAATCGAGCAGAACTTTGAATGACTCTTAGAAAAATCCTAGAACATACGAGGGACGGTCAATAAGTTTTTGCGAATTGGTAGGGCAAAACAAGAAAGGGGATGGCTGTTTGTGGGGATGTTGGGACAAGAGGATAATCCTAGAAAATGGACGGGTGAAGGTCGAAGAAATCAAGCGAGAACCTGGAATATTAAAAGGAAGTGGTATCAACATAATCCAGGACAATTTTGCTATGACCAAGATCTCTGCCCGTTGGGTCCCTAGAAACCGCACGCTTCATGATCGACTTCAACGTCGTCAGAGTTCGGAGGAGATGCTGCTCCTGTACAACCGAAGACCCGGCGGGATTCGAGTCACGCATAGTGACATGTGATGAAATGTGTGTCCATCACTGGGATTCCGAGACCAAGCTCGAAAACATGGCCTGAAAGCACAGGGGCTCTCCGATCCCCATCAAGTTCCAGACCCAACCCTCAGCCGGAAAAATGATGGCCACCATCTTCTGGGATTCTAAGGGAGTGTGGATGGTGGACTATGCGCCTCGTAGAACGACCATCACAGGACAATATTTTGCCGAGGAACTGGTTAGGTTGAAGAGGTGCATCCGTTAGAAGCGGTTCGGCAAGTTGACACGCGGTGTCCTGCTCCCTAGCGACTACTTTTTATTCCGCCAGCTCAAGGCTGCACTGCGTGGACGCCGGTTTGGGGACGATGAATATGTCCAGCTTGCCATCTAGGAGTGGATTAAACAGCAGGGGGAAGATTTCTGGTCATCGAGAATTCAAAGCCTCAGGGACAAGTGGCGCAAGTGCATTAAAGCCTAGGGTAGTTATATTGAAAAAAAATAAAACACTTTTCTACAAATCTCGTTTTCTTATATCCGAATTGCAAAACTTATTGACCGCCCCTCGTATGTACAATCAAATTCTGTTTTAAGAATAAACTCAATGCATTAAAAATTATAAATGTTTGCAAATATTTGGCACTAAATAAATAAAAAGACTAGAAATTAAAGAAGTCATTAAAAACACACCCACACCCACAAATCTTTATAATTTAAATAGCACCTGACGTCACGTACGAACTTATCAATATTAAGTTACCTACAAAACTCCAGACCAAATAACTAACTTCAGCTTCAGATACATGAACAGTCAGATTTTAGATATTTTACTAACCAAATGTTAAGTTTATTATTAAATTCAATGATGATTAGTAGGCCCGTTCTGCATCTGAGATAATCTGCTAGTGACTGATGCCCAGTTTGAGGTTAACTTATTTATAACTACCATCTCTGAACCATTTGAGAGATGTTTATTTATGCCCTTATTAAATTTCTTCTTTTCAAGGATCAAAGCTTTTTGTTTAAATTTAGATCAATTATATCCTTTCTGCCTTATGAATTAATTTTCCCCCTTATTTACTCAAGTGTGGGAGGGAATCTGATGTTCCTTCAAATTGATTCCTTCTCTTAATGTGGATATATGTGAGTACTAAAGTGTTAAGACACTTACGAAATCTTTATATAATATTTTAACAATTTGTACGCAGTTGTTTGTGATATGTTAATCTCTACTACTATGCTTTGTACTTCTCACGTAATTATATGATTAAGCTAATCTTGGGAGTTCAGTGCTTGATCTCTTTAATAATTTTATTTACTTCCTCAATGCCCCGCTTAACCATTATACAATATAATGTTTATCAGTCTCGATTTAATTTCATTTCTTTTTAGTTTAAAGTTTCAGTAATGTCTATTAAGCTACCAGGAACATTGCGTTTATTTCTTAGTGCTGTTCGGGTAGCATTCTTTATTTTTTCTCTTAACATTCTTAACTGATTCATACTCTACAGAAAGTAAAACTCGAAACTATGGCTACAAATCATGTAAGTCATTAGTTTTAGTGCAGCTATACCAGCCAATTTTTTTTATATGGTCACTTGTCACCAATAACTCGCCAGCTTGAACGGTTCCCCCTATTTTATTTCGCTGTAAGAATTAAATCCCATATATTTTAGCTTTGCGTGGTTTCTTCGGCCACTTTAAAAAAATATTTGTCATGAATAAGGTTTAACCGAAGGATTTGGTATATAGTTGACGTCCTGGAATTTACAATATCCACATATTATCTTAGTTATTTTAATAATAGAAACTTGACAATCAAGAGGGGTTAGGCTCCTCTTTTGCTGGGAGGAAGACGTGAAAAGTAGTGCACTGACATAAAGGAATGATACAAAGCTCCGTGATGCATAGCGAAGTGAGTCGTGGAATAAATATGAAGGAAGTTAAAAGGGCTTGTAAAGGAAAAAGGTAGGCATGATGAATGATCATTACCTTTTCTGATCAATGAAGGAGAGACTGATACGACGAGACCGGATAGCAGGGAGCAGGAAAGGTTAAAGGCCCATCAAAACAGAAATTGACTTCAACAGCATATGATTTGCAGAGAAAAATGTTTAAAATTTCTATGTACTGGATATATTTGGATTTGGGCGAGTTAGGAGCTCTCTTGAGAGAGGTATAAAATCTGTAACTTGTGCGGAAGTTGAAGATATAAGGGAGTCTGATAAGAGAAGTTGGAATCAAGAAAAATAAGCAAGGTTTATGTTAAGGCATAGTACATAGAGACCTGGTTTCGATAATCAACTAATCATCAAAGAGATTGGTAAATAACCATTTTTGAGAAAAGGCTTAGGTGACATAACAGAACCACTAGAGTTCGAAGGTGTTACGAAAGAATACTAATCGTTAAAGGTTGAAGCTGAAAATACTGTTTGTAACATTGGGTTAGTAAGCTAGCAGAGAGTGGAGGAGGGAAGAGAAGCTTACTAACCTGATGGTCCGGAGAAATAAGTTCTCGTAGGTGTGGAAGAAACATCGTGTTGTAATCAACCACACACCTTTTTCAGCTGCAACCTTTAATGATTAGTATTCTTTCTTCTGTTTCCATACTTAACTCATTCATTGCAATCAGCCTTCGTTACACCTTAGAACTCTAGGTTTTCTCTATGGCTATTAAGCCTTCTATTAAAAGCGTCCTGCATCTCATGGTAATAAGATACAGGACGACATGTTTCATGAAGATCAGGGTACTTGGGGTTGCTCGTTTTTTTTGTTGATCTCAGTTAAATCAAGAGCGCAGGAGTAGCAGTCAGTGCTATGGATTTTCGGCTTCCTCCATACCATTGGAATTCCAAACTTCAACCAACTATTCATGACCCTGGCTCAACGACGCAGACACTCGGTGCATGGCTTGAATACAATATATCGCGCCGAAGCTTTATCCTGGTCCGCAAATTCCTTACCCAAATTACCACAGTAAGAACGATTCATGAAACGTGTGACTAGATTCTTGTTAGGAACAAAGGTGTATTCGCCGCAGATGTAGTATAATACGTCGGAGTTATTTTTGCAAGAGATTTTGGCCGAGTCATTTAATTCACCTGCAAAGGGAAAATACCATTTTGGCTAAAACTATCTCTTGTAAATTCTTTAGAATTCGTTTGTTTCAAGTTTCTTTGCATTATTTAAAGAGAAAACATTTGTTTTTGTGAATAAAACGTAAAAAAATAATTAGGTGACGATAATTCATAAATTTACTTGAATGAGCAAAACCAATGAGATCTTTGGATTTATCACATCAATTTGTCCTAAATCAGCTGAAAGACTTGGAGAATAACGTTGGTGTTTTCCCGTAAAATTATTAATAATAACTTTTCAATTGCCTCTCACCTTTGGAATTTGATTACTTTTCAGAGACAAACTAATTAAGAATATTCCTATACAAAAAAGCACAACTAAGACAAATGAGTGCATTTTAGAATACCCTACAAAAATATCTTTATCCAGTTTAGCACGTGAGCAGGTATGGGACAGTGGAAGAAAAACTTACAAAAGAAGAAAATTTTGTTTGTGTAGTAAGATAGCTTAGGTACATCAATAGTGATTGCCGATCTGTTTAAACTAGTTCATAATTCTCGGTCTTTTTAATTTTAGCGCTCTCGGCCCAATTTAGATATCACTAGATAGTTTGTTTCATGTAAAACATTTCTTTGTTTATGCATAACACGTTTAAGTAACAATAATTCTATGGCTAAAATGAATTTATTATTAATAAATTACCATGCCGCGCTATGGCCACCTTAGCATATTATACAAATGATCGTTTATGACAAAATGCATCTTTAGACTAATGTTCTATTTTGAGTAAGAGGACGAATAATTTCAGCGTCCTAACTTTGAATGTCTCCAAAAATCAAGTTTTTTCCAACGTTTTAGGATATTTTGAATTTTAATTTAGATAACAATCATAAAAGGTACACAGAAAGTGAGAACAACTAAAAATATAGAACGTTTTAGTTAGAAATAAATGGAGGAACAAAAAATGAAATACTTGAATAAAAGCAGAAACACCTGTAGTGGGTATAGTAAAATAATTAAAGTTCTGATAGAAACAAAGTCTATTGCTAAAACTCGCGTCCTCTTACTTATTCTGATTGATGATTGTCAAATTATAGCCATTTGTACGGGAATATGCGCACACAGGCTCTAAGATAGGCTAAGCACAGCACCAACTGTTATTGTTCTAACAGTGCGATTTGAATAGATAGCTGCAGCTGCGTGACCAAGGAATATTCCAAACACATCGAGTTAAATAGATTTTAATGAACACTTAGTAAAGGGCACAACAATATATATCGATATATATAGGTACATGAATAAGATGGAATTAGGTTCCGAATAATAATTAGATAACCAGGGTTATTGAATGGTAATAATGGGATATTTATGGTAATGAGTGATTTAGTGTCTTTGAACTTCAAGAGTAAAAGGGGCAAATTTGAGGGAAGATCTTGGTAACCTTGATTACTCACCGGGGTAGCCGAAAACCAGCAGCAGGTGGGGCTGCTTCATCGAAACATGTGTTTTGCGCAATGCGGGCTTCTTGTCCTTAAGAGGTCACTGGACGAACTTCGAAAAGGTGTGGGGGGGGGAGATGATTTCTCCACAATCGGCTTGAGCAAGCTATCGGGCCTCTTGTCCTCAAGAGTTCACGGGAAGAACTTTGGAGGACGGCTTTTCCATCCTTGATCCGAAGGCGGTTGAGAAAGTCTGACGTTGCCTCACGAGACTCATCTCCCTTACTCGAAGATACGGGTGTGATGTCCAGCTCCTCCGTGGCTTGCGACCGTCACTCACACGTCTCATGAGAGAGTTTCGTTGAACCGAACTCCTTTTGGGGAGAGAGAAGCCTTCTCGAACCCTCATTATCGGCCGTGAGAACCGAGTGTTTCCTAGCAGGAAAGCGTAAAAGGCATTAAAGTATTTCGTGGCGAACCTAAAAAGATGGGTAATCGCCCTACCAGAGGGATAAGGGGAGGTAAGATTGAGACGGCGCGTAGGTAGCATTCAATTTCAGCGTCATGCCTCCGTATGAATTTTGCAGTGACCATGTGGCAAGTCCAAAAAGGGCGAAGTCGGAGGAGGGGGGACTAACGGTTCGCTTTTTCTCCCAAAGTAATATCTTAGGAGGTGGGGAAATAATATTCTTCTAGGGGATCCCTCTATACTCCTTTCTATCCAGAGATATTTTTACAGCACACAACACTTTGGAGCGAAATAAAATGTCTACTGTAATTTCATCAAGATGGGAACTGATAAAGCTACGATTTTAATGTTTACCAACAGAGAAAAATCTAACACTACACGGGATTTACATATGTGTAGCCACATATGCCTTAATCTATACATAAACAAGGCGAAAATAAGGATCATGGTATTTACAAAAATGAATCAAAGGCGAATTTTACTATACACTCAGGTTGTTGAAAGGGGGTCTTTTATTGGATTCCTACTCAAGCTATCGGCTAGGCAGTTGTCGGTGCCTTTAACTTACAGGATCCGGAATTAATACCCCATGAGTAGTAGGCTCCAGCGAATTAAACGGGCATTTTGGTTCTTAAAGTGTTTTCGGTACGCAGGGGTTTCTGATCACTTTGGAAAAGAAATTATTTACCTATGATATATCTCCTAAACTTCCGATTTGACCACACTATGGCTAGCCCTTCAAGTTCTGTAGGGGCATACACCTTTTGGCTTTGGGACAGCTTCCTGCTAGCATATATTACAGGATATCCCACTTCATCGTCATCACATTAGAAGGGAGCACAACCTAGGCCATCTTGGGAGGCATCGGTACGAACCCCGTATGTTTTATTAGGATGCTGTAATTTCAAAATAGGGCCATAGATTAGCTTATCCTTTAACTGGTGGAAGCGATCTTCCGCGGAAGCGGTCCAATTAACTGGATCGGAGCCATTCTTTTAAGCATGTAGTTAAGGGGTGAGGCTATGGCAGCGAAATTTGGCACAACGACGATAGAATGACACGGAAAATCCTTCCAATAAGACAAGAAATTGAGCCTTCTCATTATCGGCGACATTGGCGTTTACGGTCAAGACAGCAAGAGATTCTCATCGTCTGTTTTGCGCACACCGTTTGGACCAGACACAAGGGTTCAACGGTATAGATGTGTCCCTCGCTTGACGAGGGACGAATTGAGGCTATTAGGTCGATTGAGATCGGGCGAAGGGCTCGGTCACTCTCGGGGTCTTTTGAAGGGGGCGGGGGCTATGCGCCCTTTGGAGGTAACCTTATAGAAGAGGTCACAGGACTTGCAGAAGTCGATAATTTCTTTCGCCGCCTCTGACCAAAAGAAATATTTAAAAACTCGCTGTGCCGTTTGTTAAGGCCGAAGTGTCCGGCTAATAGTCCGTCATGAGCAATCTTTAGAACGGGTTCGATATTCGTTTTCGGCACACGCAAAACGTTGGTCGGGGGGCTCTCCGGTTCAACAAAAGAACGGTATAGTAACGCGTCCTTCAGGGTCTATTCGATCTTCCGATTGCCTCGCACCGTTTCAGTCTCCTTCTTTCTTTCTTATTCCTACAGGGGTTGTAATGGGGGCAATTATTCTGCGCATCAGCTAATTGAATATTGGTAGCAAGGTGGATGTATGTGGACGATAGGGGTAACGGAAGCGATACATCCTTGTAGAGCAGGGTCCTGGTAAAGACCGGCTGAGAAATTGGATTTTGAGAGAGCTGTGCGCTCTTTCCAATGAGGACGGAGCAGAATTTCATCGAGGCCGCGACTACGTCGGCCCAACCGGTGAAGTACTGGCACTGTATATGGCATCATACCACTGCGGATCTGGTGGCACGACCTAAAAAGTCATGCACAAACGCAAACCGGTTATGCTGTGAATTACGGAGGTAGTAGTTTGTTGGAAACTAGTATACAGGGGCCCCCTGTATACCTAGCCAAGGTTGACACTCGGCAACCATTTACTGCTCCATTTTCAAACTGGACCCCACCGGGAGAACTCTTGTTGAACAAGAAATTTACCTGTTAATCCGGGGGAGAGGGAGCAGGGGCCGCTAGTTTAAGGCTGGCGGATTAGGCGAGAGGGCAGCAGAGATTTGGTGGGCCTCGTGATTCGACAATGTCCTCAGTTGAGAATTTTAGGGGCAATTTTAAGTTAAGTGCCAAGGGGTGCCACACGTAAAAAATATAATTGGTCTACGTGTGTAGTGAGTAAGGGTGGAGGGGAGTACTGGAGGCTCAACGTCCTTTTGTTCTCTCGGCGGGCGAGGCATGTATTTGCTCGGCGCCTGCACTTTTACGAAGCCGTTGTTGCCCTTGAGTTGGCTTCGGTTAAACCCAAAGTTGTGTTTGTGGCAGAAGAAATGGTTCTTCTTGACCTCCTTGGGGTTGAGGACGTGACTGGAAGCGTGAAGATCGGCCTGTTCCACACACTCTTTGAAAGTAGACGCTGTTCGGTCTGCTATAAAAGCCTTTAGTTTGCAAGGGAGGGTCGATATCAGTTGATCCCTTAGAATGAAGTCAATTAGCGACTCATAATCATTTGATACTTAGGCGGAATCCAGCCAGAATTGGAAGTTACGCCGAAGCGCGAATATAAATTGTCTGTAAGCTGGCCTAGCTATATTCGCGTGGAGCGAAATCTAACCCTATAAAATTCTGGATTCAGGTTAATAGCAGAAAGAAGTTCTGCCTTTAGGGTTGATTAATCAAGGGTGGCTTCTGAAGGAAGCGCAATGATTATGTCGCGAAGACGGGGATTCAAGAGTGGAAATAACCGGGCGACAGCATCTGATTCTAACTCCTAGTTGTTGACTTAGAAGATCTTCTCGAAGTGCGTTAAATAAGAGTAAAAATCTTCTCCATCCTTATATGCGGGGAGTTATAGTGAGGGCACTTGAGCCTATTGATTTGGAGATCCTACTCAGTTTATCTCGACTTGCTCACGGCTTATCTCTCTCTCATGCTGTCTAATTCTTTCATTCTCTTCTGCTTCCCTCTGTGCTAATCTTTTTTTCTCTTCTGCTTCTCCTTGCGCTTTTTGCATCCTCTTCTCTCTGGACTTTTCTTTCTTCAACATCTGCTTCTCTCTGTGCTTTTCATTCTTTGTTTTTTGCTGCTCTCTGTGCTTTTCTTTCTTTATTTTCTGCTTCTCTCTGTGCTTTACTTTTTACTCATTCTTTACGTTCCTCTTCATGTACGTAAGCGATTAAGTCTTTCCCAGATAAGCCCTTGCTTATGAAAGCGATCAAAGAAAGATATCCCGGATATGATACTTCCGGCCTTTGCACTCGAAAAGCTACCAGAGCTATTGAAGCTATACCCCAAAACAAATATATATTCTACTAACGACAAAATTATGAAAAATTTCTAGTAAAAATTGGGGCAACTCACCCCAAAAAATAATTAAATAACTAACAAGCGAATCTGACTCACGACACAAAAAAAGGGTGGTTACCATTACCGCTTAGCGAATATCCTCTTTTAAAGAACTAGAAAACTTTTACACACCACACAAGAATGGGCTTAAAAAAATTAATTGTTACCCTTTAATCCCAAAGAAAAATTTCCTAATATATTGATGTTTAGATATTCTTTGTAATGCAGCTGCTATTAATTGAACTTATTGCTTCAAAATAAGGTGGGGAAGACCCCACAACTGACACAAAATTATATAAATATATATATATATATATATATTTTTATTTCGAAGTAGGGCCAAGTGTACGGGAATATGCGCACACAGGCTCTAAGGTAGGCTAAGCAAGGTAACAACTGTTATTGTTCTAATAGTGCGATATGGATAAATAGCTGCATCGGCGTGACCAAGGAATATTCCAAAACAATGACAAAAATAGATTTTAATACACACTGAATAAAAGACACAACAATATATATGGATATATATATAGGTACATTAGTAAGACAGAATTAGGTTTCGAATTCTAATTAGATATTGAATGGTTATAATGAGAAATTTAGGGTAGTGAGAGACTTAGAGTAAAGCGGGGCAAACTTGAGGGGAGGCCTTGGTGACCTTGATTACTCACGGGGGTATCCGAAAACCTGCAGCAGGTGGGGCTACTTTCTTGCAATGATGTTATTACAAAATAATTCCCCAAATAAAGTTGGGAGGACTTTGGCAATTATATCATTCGAAACAGACTCTAAAACAACATAAATGTTTCAAATTTCGTCAGAATCGGCCGAATTAATGTTATTGACAAAACATAATAGTTCGCGGGCTAACCTTAGTAGGACTTTGGTAATATATAATTCGAAAGAGAATGTAAAACAACATACGCGTCTCAAATCTCGTTTATCGGCCGAATAGATACAATGTTATTACCAAAAGAATAAAAAGCATAATTGGTACCGACCGACGGCCATAGTGAGATATTGAGTCGCCCAAGAGTTAAAATGGATATACACATTAAGACAAGTACCAGAGGATGGTCGATAGAAATTCTTAATTGTTCCCATTATCATATAAATGTACAGAATATGATACACGCGTCCATTCAACCGTGATCTGTGGAAAGATTTGGGGAGTCATTTGGCCAGCAATCAAGTGACAGCAACAGTGTAATTCAATGATCAGATTATAATTTTACATTCCGCAAGAAAATAAAACGGAATAATTTTTTCTTCGGAAGTAGATATTTCCTACTTGGTAAAAATCAGTTAAGCGCCGGGATTCAAAGCCAGCAAACTAAAGCAGTGAGCAACCAACCGCTTTGATCTCAATTAGAGTGAGTTGAGTGGTTAAAGGCTCACTTTAATTGAGATCAAAGCGGTTGCTCGCTGCCTTTGTGTGCTTCACTCGAATACCAGCCCAGTATGGATTTTTTCGAAGTAGGAAATATCCATTTCCGAAGAAAAAATTATTCAGTTTTCTGTTTTTTTGCGGGAGGTTTGATTTATTTCGTCATTCTCTCGCACTCATGAGCGATATACAATATATATATATATATATATATATATATATATATTAGAAAATATAACTTTAGCAAGCAATACCTGTTTTTTTTTTAATTGCGATACGCTCATATTTTTTTAGCTTTCGAGAGGCTTAGTGTGATAGAAAGAGTTCCATTAAAGAAATTTAACGTTAGACTTTTTTATCAGGTATCATTAAAATGTCTTTTCAGTGAGTGCCGGTGTGTCTAAAGGGAGGTCAAAAGAATCGAGTTTCTGCCTTCTTGTGCACAGACCACAACATTTCCAACATCTCCAAGCGGCTCAACGTCACCCAGATCACTCACTACCCACAGAGTCCCTGAGAGGATCAAGACCTAAAAGATCGATCTTATTCAGGTTGATCTCAAGTTGTCAACAATTCAAATGCAAGAAAGACGTCACGAAAGTACCCTTAAGCTCAAGTAGGAGTGCAGCAGAAGCTTAAAGAGCGTGGGAAGGCCTTTGCTCACCGAACGTATGCATAAACGAGGTCGGGACCGCTTTCATCGTCTTCTGCGTGATTTGAACATTTATGGCAATCGAATTCTCATTTTACCTTTATGAAAACCCTTCACGTTCATTCCGGTTATCGACAGGAAGAACTATCTGTGTGTAAGCTTCGGACAACACATCTCTACTCTCGTCTAAGTGTACACGACCAACCCAAAAGATTTGCATCGTGGCGTCGAATGCCAAGAAGTTGCTACCAATGTGGAAACGGATGGTTACAGGCCCACCGCTGCCGATCACAAGAACATCTTGTACACGAAATTCCTTTTATGGGTGAGAAAGATAACGAAGAAGGCCGACTACGTCTTTTAGCAGGACGTTGTACGGCACACACGGCCAAGACCGTGCAAGAGTGGCTGGGGTCGAATAAGAATTTTTGTTCGAAGAACTTTTGGCCGCCGCAGTCGATCGATCTTAATCCTTTGACTATAGTGTGTGTGCGCATATCAAATGCAAGGCCTACCACTCCGCCACTACAATATTAGTGAAATAAAGTCATCCGTCAACTGCCAGAGACTTAGCATGAGGAAGTGATTCATCCATAACTTGAGAGCAATTTTCTGTTCTCACTTGAAGTGCGTATCCGCCTCAGAGGTCGTCAAAAGTGATTGATGAAATCTCTAAGCATTTTTATTCCTATTCTTCAGCCTAAACATGTAAACTTATAAGCTGAGACAGGTAATGTATGGCACACTTTCCTTGTGGCTTTAAGCTTACATAGTTTACTCTTAGATTGCTACTTCGTTATCCGTTTTCAACTACTTCGTATTCAATAAAAAGAAATTTACGGCTTGTGGTGTGCGCTTGTCATTTGCAGCAAAGAGAAAAATTCATTCTCTGTAGTCAGATGTCTTGTTTCACCAGCATTTAAGAAAAATAATCGACCAAAACCTTAACAAGTTGATGAAAGTATTGATGAGCACAAAGTTTTCAAGTGATAGGTGGATTAGGAGGCATTAAGAGCTTCTTTCTTAATCCAGCTACAAGTATTTGGTTCTCCCACCCCATGTACGAATTAGAACAGACTGTCCGAGAATTTTTATTAGCATGTAAATCGTAAAATGTTGCCTCAACTTTCCAGCTTTTCGACGCAAGAACATGTTGAAAGTTGCCTTCTTAGACGTTATAGGCAAAACAAGGTAGGCAACTGACCCACGAAATTAGTCGTTTCTGAGGCTGCATTTAAATATGCCGTCATAGAAGCTGAAAGTGGTTTGGTTTAATAAGCTTTAAGTTTACGTAAGTAAAAACATGAAGTACATTATTTAAGGAAGACATACATCTTTTTCCATTAAATATCTTTACTTTTCCTCAAGTTAATTTTGCTTCTCACGTACCTGCGCAGTTTATAGATTCAGACTTGAAAGGGTAAAATCAAGTCAGAGTAAAGATGACGCAAGAATTCCAAATGCTCAAGGAAAATCCAACTTTAATCAAAGAGATGTTCAACCGTGAGAACTAAATTTCGACTGTACTTGAAGAGAAATGTAGAGCGTATAGATAGAACGTGGACTTATATATGCCTAGGTAACTTTATATAAATCTAAATCAAACTTAAACCATCCTGCTCTGAAGAAAATGTTAAAAATTCACTAATAAATATAACCTATCTATTTTGGTGTTTGGATTTTACCTTCTATAACGAAAAAACTTTTTCCCATTAAAATTCAATTTTATCATGATTAATTTTTGAGGAAAAGCATAATGCTTTTATTGTGTAATCCAATTTATTCAGAATTTCGTCAAAGGAAAGGGAAATAAGGCTTAAAATCTTACGAAAGTAGATAATTTATAAATTACAAAATTATGTAAAATACATTAAATTTGTGGATAAATTGATGACTGCTTTATTCTAATTTATCTGAAATCTTTCTGTGAGTGTGAAGTTTTGTTCGTTTTATGATCTGATAATTACTGTAAAATATATTAGGACACGTTAACTAAATTCCAAAAACCTACACACATTGTCCTTTTCATCAATAGCCTAAACGAGCAAAGAGTGCTAAAATTTACATAAGATAAACAAAAAAACTAAAATTTTCCACTTCTTTGACGTTAAAACTTTATACATCAATACCCCGGTTACTGCGGTTAATTCGTGCGGTAAAAACACCGCAGTAAGCGAAACCGCATTAATCGAAGATATAAATACATGTAAAATCGTAGATTGATGTCTAGACTTTTGAAAAATGCGTGTAAATGCGATATATGTAGATGCGACGTAAATAAATTAGGAAACAAATGAATTGGACACCATATAATGTAAAGTATTACTGTTTATTAAGTTTCATGAGCATATGAAAAAAAGATTCAGTAAATGTCATTTTTTTATGAAAATATTGTAAAAGGGTTGTTTGCGTTCTCGATGCCTTCTTTTGCTCTTTCTACATCACCCGATAACAACTTAGCGCATTTTCCATCTGTCTTCCCACTTGTATTGCCCTTTCTACATTCGGGTCTCCATCCATTATCATTTGCTTTCCATCTTCAAATGTCCGAAAAATAGAATCGAGTTCTTTTATCGTCAATTCCTTCGTTTTTGCCATTTCTTCCGTTTCGTCATTGTCTTCGTCATCGTATGCACGTTCTTGCTCTAAATCTAGAAGTTCGTCGTCATTGAGATCTCCATTATGCGAGTCGAGCAATTCCCTAACGTTGCCATCGTCCATATCCGCCATTCCCATTTCTAGCCCAAGTTGCATAATTTCCGTTACAGCCCCTGTAACTTCCGCCTCGAAGCTTGCAAAATCATTTGCACAGTGAGGAATTATATTTTTCCACACTGCCCTCATATTGCTAGCTGTGACCTCAAGCCATGCATCATTAATGTTTTCCACAGCGTTCTTTATGTTAAAGTTTTTCCAAAATTCCGTAAGGCTCATAACATTTTTTCCCGTTGTTTTTTCAATTGCCTGGGCAAATGTTTTTCGCAAATAATAGGCCTTGAAAGTTGCTATCACCCCCTGATCCATCGGTTGCAACAGAGATGTTGTGTTGGGTGGTAAAAATACAACTTTAACATTTTCGCATAAGTCACTAAGTGCCGTTGGGTGACCCGGAGCATTGTCCAAAATTAATAGAATTTTAAAGTCTACATTAATGGACTTGCATACTTACGCACGAACAAACAAGCAAAATTCTCGGGTACCGCATTAAATCGAATTCTACACGCTGTATTTGAACTTTTGGTGTCAAACTACCAATCGCACTAAATCGAAAACCGCAGTAATCGAACCCGCAGTAATCGGGGTATTGCTGTATAGAAAATAACGGGAAAGTTAATACGGAAATATTCACAACGGAGACAAACAAATTAATTTACAAGAACATTGCCTATTGCTCTCCAGATAAATACAAACTACGGAAAATTATTAAAGCACTAATTCAAAGTGTATACAATAAATGTTTAATGTGGACCATTTTGACGTAGAAATATAAAATATAAACTGAAAATTAATTTACAAATAATTTCTGCAATATATTGTCGAATTAATTCTTTATGAAACTATTAATGCGCTATACAAAAGAGTGTAGGGGTCTAATAGAATCAAAACTAAGCATGGCTTTTCGGACTTATTTATTGAAATGTTTAAACTTACATATTTATGTTATTTTATGAAAAATATTGAAATAATTAGTAATAAAACATTATATAGATATAAGATTAATCAATATCAAAATAATGAGAAATACAATGTGAATTACATTTATTTATTGAATGTAACAGCAAAGTTTAAAGTACCACTAAATATTTTGGGTAAATATGCTATTTAATGCGTAAACTTGAAAATATTACATTTTTACCGGAAATATTTATACAAGGCGCTACAAAACGCTATCCTAGTAAAGAAGTATTACGAACGAGTTTTTAATTTCAAAAAACGACACTGAGGACAACAGTGATTCCACTGAAAGATGGTCATGTTCATCAACGGCCAAATGTAAGACCGAGGGACCATTCAGAGAGTATGCACGTATTCCTTGATGGGAGAGGCCGTGAAAATTAGCACAAACTTTCTGACGGAGAGAGGAAGGCAAATATATTTGAACACTGTCTGTCGAAACAACACACCACCTGGAAAACCTGAACTCAGAATAAGTCACCAGTTTACGGGAGAACCTTAAACTTGGGATGGGGCCTTAATGAGTGAACTCAGTTCTACGTCACTGGCTTGTGCTTTCTGAAAAAGCTTTAGATCGAGATGAGGAGGTTCAACAGAAGCAATCACCACTCTGAAAAAGGAATCGGCTTAGAGGTTTAGATGTGGTGGAGGTAGCGAATACCACAAGGGAACTGATATATGAATTTCCTCTGGCGAAGAGCATTTGGAGAATGTTAGGTGGAATTCGAACGGAACATATACATATGTCAAACGATTTTGATCTGGTTGGATGTGAAATTCCCTTCCTTTGACAAAGTGAAGAAAATATCGAGAAGTTCTCTGCCAAAGCAATGTAACGATTCTCAGCTAGTTGAAGTTTCTTCGAGAAGAAATAAATAGGGATTAAATCGTTGTATGTAGACTCCCTGCTGCCTGATTGCGCCGATGGACAAATTTGATGCATCTGTCATTAGGCATATTCCAGCATCTTGGACGGTATAATAAGGACGGGCGGCTTCGTCAAAAGTCACTATTGCTTTTTTGAAGGCGGTATTTGCTAAATCAGTCAATTAAACGGAGGTTGTGACGCCTTTATTCGTTGGTCGCCGGAGGTGAGGGGCGTTAGAATAGCTGCAATGTCCTTGATAAACCTGTGGTAAAGGTTGACGATAGCAAGGAACTGAAGGAACTTGGTGTATAAAGAAACCAAGTTCCAGGGCAGTAAAGAGGAATTTATCTGAACAAATGTGAAGATCATATTAGTGAAGGCGGGAACGAACAGCTTCAATATAGGGCTAGTGTTCGTCATCGAAAAGCTGGCAATAAGAAGGTCATCGATATAGGCAAAAAAGAAGGATAATCTATGAGTGACTTCGTCAATGAAGCGTTGGAAGTTTTTGGTGGCATTGCAGAGGCAGAAAGGCAGGTACAGCTACTCAAATAGCCAGAATGTAATGATGGTGGCGCCTTTATAAACTTAGAGGTTCCACAAGAATCTGGTTTAACGCATGTTGATCCGCTGTAAAATTCTTTATCTGAGGAAGGGGATATCTGTCGGGAATGGCAATGGAAATGAAGGCCATCGCTACAACACGGGCGCCAATCTCCAGGCTTCTTGAATACCATGTGAATGCTGAGGACCAATTGTTCTTTGATGATCTCGAGATCCAACATGTGCTGAGATTCCTCCCTAGATTTTTTTAACCCTTTAGGCGCAGCTCGTCGGAATTCGGGGTGCACAGGAGGTCTGGTGTTGGGGATGTAATGAGTCAACTATATTTAACCTTAATTGGCTAGCTCACTGGAGTAAGGACTTCAGGGAATTTTCCACGAGGCTCTTGAACGAAGTCAATAGTAAGATGGTGGAGATGTCGGCAAATTTCTCTGAGCTTATGCAAACTCGAGAACGAAGTGATGTATCCTGTTCCACCAAGGTGTTCTTGCTAAGGTCGAAGGAAACTTTAAAGTAACGAGTGGCGCTAGAGCGACCGGCAACCTAGTTTTACAATTAATGTTGACATGGGGAAACGCATTTGCGGGCATTTTTACCGAACTTTGCATAGGTAAAACACATGAAAGATCTTGATCGTTGCTTGGAACGTGTTTTCGACCGAGATCGAGCCCAAAGCTTTTCAGGCGATTCTTGACCAGGCGCGTTGGCTATTCAATTTCTGATTCCCAGCGAGTTCATCGTTTATCCGATAGGTTGGAGACCAAAACTACTTACAAGTCGGAGGTTTCGACGATTCCATTAGTTGTTTCGGCCTACTTTTCTACGCTTGTCGTGGAATTCATCGTGGCCAGGATGCTTTGCGTGGAGTGAGGGAGTTTCTGTAGTAAGAGCTGGCGTAAGAGGTATTTGTTAAAGGCAAGCCGCGTGTGCACCAAGAAGCTGCTGCATGTAACGCAGCAACTGTGGAGCCTTCCGATCTCCAAGCTCTTCTTTCAAGACGAGTTGTCTCACGCGCTCGGTTCCAGATGCAGCCGTTCATGAGATGAGATTGGTTTTCTTGTCCTCATAAGACAACGAACTGGAGGCCGGAGAAATCACGACGTTCCAGACTTCAGTGATAAACGACGATGATAGCAAACTGAAGATGCAGACAAACTTTGTCCTGCTGAATGAAACTTTCGCTGTATTGTATTGTGATTCAACCTGGATGAACAACGGTGCAGCATCGGAAGACCAGACGGCCGGCATCTTGATGCCGCCGTGGTTGACGTGTGCAGAAACATCAGTCATAGTGTCGATACTGACCTCGAAATCACCAGATATAGGTGACAGAAAGCGAATGAGCATTATTAGTGCTCGCCGTATTTAGTTCACCAGGCTCTCTGAAGGTAGCTGAAGTTAGAAAGCGAACGTGCTAATAGCACGCCTTCCTTAGGCTCTCTGATCGAAGCCAAAGCTAAAGAGCGATCGTGCTATTAGCACGCCGTGTTTAGTCCGGTAAGCTCTCTTAAGGCAGCCGAAGGTAGAGAACAAACGTGTTGGCAGCACGCCGTATTTAATCCGCTAGGCTCTCTTAGGGCATCTAAATCTGGAGGGAAAATGTACTAATAACACGCCTTATTTAGTATGTAAAGCCGTAAGTCGGTGGTAAGAACAAACGCTTTTTATGGCGCCCTATTTTGTCCGTTATAGTTCGAACTATGTCACTCTAGTGTCAATAATTGTAGAGTTATAAGAAAATTAAAACCATAGATGGCTTTGTAAAATTATTTATTAAAATTATATAGGTTATTTTATCTATGAAAAATATGGAAATAATATGATAATTTAAAAATTATGTAATATCCTATGCATTTTACGGTTCATCTTCCCTTATAACTAACCCTTACTATCCTGAAAAAAAGATGTTTACTAATTTGGTAGTAAATCTAAAATGTCCAATTAAATATTCTTAACTATATGTATATTATATATTTATTAAAAGAGAAATAGTTTTTTAAAGCAAGAGGAAGGAACATTCGAAGACACAAAGATCAAGAATAACAAAGGACGGCACAATGAAGGTAATTCCCAATGAAATTTTCCAAGCTAAGAATCGAATTCGATTTTACTGATTGCCAGTCAATGCCATATCATTAAGCGACCAGGCACAGTGACTCCAATCCACCCAACGGGCACCTTATCAAACCAAGTATCGCGTCAGGCTAGTAACTTCCAACCCTTTCTACATATATCTTTATACCCGTTCTCAATTGAAAGAAAGAGCAAATACAAGTTATGCGGGTAGTAACAACCACCAACTGGTTTTTGCCATATTTAATTTCAACCTTCAAAACCTTTTTGAGACAAAAAGAAAGATGTAGTAAACTTGTATTGCAAACTATATAACAATATAGTACAAGAGAAGAGAAAATTAACGTAAATGAACAATTAGGTAAGAAACAAGAGTTTTGGGGCAAGAGAATCAAACAGTGCAAGACATAGATCAAGGGAGCAAAGGAAGGGTAAATGAAGGTTCAAAAATCCATTGTGAGTTCGTTGCCTGTAGTGATGCTGGGTTTGATAGGTTTACACTTTTAGTTGATTTGTTCACTGGCTTTTAATTTAATGTTAGAGCATCTCACCGGCAATCAGCAGAGTTGGGCTCATCGCCTATTTACCTCAATTTTCTCTTCTCTTTTTCTGTATTGTTATAGAGTCGACAATAAAAGGTCCATGAATCGAATATATTACTGGTTTCCAAGTAGGAATAGCATAACCTAGCTTTGGAAATTAACTTCTAATATAACTCATTTCAGTGTCTAGAAATCTGTATATGCAGATTATTAGAGTTCTAAGGCAAAATATTAAAATACCCTATTTTTTACTTCTGAATGGGAGTTACACGAGTGAATGTAAGCATTTATATGGGTTTTCCTAAATATCTTGAGAACTGCTTCGTTTTGAAGAGACCTGAGTCAAAGGAGATGCTGGAGTGACTTTCCTCTTTACAAGTGGATATAATATTTACGATGTTATTTAAACGATTAAGTAGCTCTTCATAATTAAGGCACTCTGAATTGATAAAAAAAATGATCTACATCCAGGAAACCATTAATTGTTTCGTACAAACAAGAAGGTAGAATAGACCTTTTAAACTCCCCCTGGATAAGTCTCAAGTTCGTTAGGGAGGGATAATAGCATTGATAAAATCTAATTTTGCCGCTAAAAGTTATCATTAAACGGAGGAAGCTATAAGATAAAAAGAAGAATACGTGGTTTAATTAATATATTATTATAAGGCTTAAGCTGTTGTCAAACTCACCAACAAAGCTACTTAACCTAGTTAAAGTTATTATAGGAGGCATTTTTGTGAGGAGGGAAAAATATAAAAGCTAATAAGGCACGTTTCCTAGGTTAATCTTCGGATTTTTTTTTTATTGTATCGTTTAAAATGAAGCCATTAGTGTGTTTTGATCTTTAATGAAGGGCATTGAATATTTAATATACTTTTAAAGTGAGGAGGATTTTACATATACTAAAATGGTTCGTTAATATAGATAAGTTGTAGTTTGAAAGATTAAAGATGATTCTAGGGTTCAAAAGCTTTGATCACAGCCTTTCTCTAACCTTATTTTTAAGAAGCATAGGGTTTAATATCAAGTTATTCTTTCAAATATATAGTCATTGATAATCCCTTAAAATAATTTGTTGGTATAAGGGGAGAAAAGACACCTTTAAGTTACGAAACCTTTTTTTTTTTTTTAGATAACTCTGCTCCGTCTGAATAATTTAAGAAGTTTAACTCAGATAGATTCATACGTCGATGTTGACCTCTAAATGTACGAATAAAAGTAAGCATTAATGCTAGTAAACGAAGACTCTTTGTTTCACTGTGATGATTATCATTAATATAATGATACATTAACCTCATACAATTAAATAGTTAAAATAAACAGCTTTAACACCTCCATAGATGCTTTTCAAGCGACATTGTTTCTCATCGTTTAGGTTGAAAATCAATTAAAATATGTACATAGATTTAGAAATACAGATGGTTCCTTCGGCTCATGAAACTTTTTTAACAGGTTATCTTAAGGCATGAAGTTGTTGAAGGTAAAGTAAGCACAACTCAGCTAAATGGTATTTAGTTAAGCTTTCTAACTTAAATAGAACTCGTCACTTTAGATGGTAAGCATATGGTCTCCTTATCAAAGGTTTTATCTACTTTCTTGGCCCTTTTTTCCAGTATCTTGTTAATTTTAACTGTTCTTATTTTTTCTTTTTTAACCGCCTTATGATTTAATAACGTATACAACAGTATTTCGGACCTTCCGTAGTTTTTCCCTCTCCCATAACCCCTAAAAGTGAAAAATATAGTTTCTTTTTGTTATGTTAAATATATTTATTCTTGCTATGCTATAGTATGTTATATAATGTTTTAAATGGTTGTGGTAAGTATCCAGAGAATATTGAGGTATTAAATAGATGTGTAAGTGTAAAGAAAATACTTGGGGACATAATGTATTATTGTGGACGTGAGGCACCTTAGCAGACTTACTCTCACTTTCATTTTCTGATGTCCTTCCACACGCGAAGAAAACTTTGGATGCGATTGGCCAACTAGGTATGTCACCAAACTTAAACTCTCATCTTCTAGGTAGCGTAATCTTTCTAGCATTACCGCTATAAAGTGGTAGTGATGCTAGTTTCCACCTGGATAATACCCAGCTAACTGATGGTCATATTATTCTCATTATGGCTCGTGATGATTCTCCCACCTGTAAGGCTGCCATGCCAGACTGACTCTCATCTACGTTATCGATACTGCATGCTGATTTCAATTCCCCAGAGGTGCTTCGTTTTATTCCTATTTCTTCACTGACTTTGGCAACTACGGGTAATATTTGCCAACTCCCTTAGTCTTCCGTAAACTTTTCTCTCTCCTCTCTGCCACTGGTCTTCTTTTTCTCGTGCATTGGAATTTTTTGCATCTTTAAAATGTATTGAACAAAGATAACGCTGAATTATTTAATTATTGTAATTCCTTCTTTTTGTCAAATGGCATTTGGTATGAATAACTTAATGAGGTTGAAATTGGTCTTCCTCGAGGTCTTTCTTTCGCAAATATTTTTGTGTTATTTTAACTGTAAATTTAAACTCTATTGCTAAATAATTTTAACTATAACTATATATATATTTTTGTAAGTAGCTTGGCCGCCATGAAGCCAAGCTTCTT